>JAGKTI010001998.1:25301-39260 GCA_018397915.1 Birgus latro
TTTGAGTGATGAGTTTCCCGTGAATGTTGGTGTGCATCAGGGGTCAGTTTTGAGTCCCTTGTTGTTTATCATGGTGCTTGAAGCCCTCTCACGTGACTTCAGAGATGGACTCCCATGGGAGATGTTGTATGCTGATGATTAGGTGTTGACTGCTGAGAATGAAAAGGAGGCGGAGGAAAGATTTAAGAAGTGGAGAGATGGTATGGGGTACAAGGGCTTAAGGGTAAATGCAGATTAAACAAAAGTGATGGTATCTAGGGTTGGTGGTGTTACAATCAGAGGAGAGGGAGAGTGGCCATGTGCAGTTTGCCACAAGGGTGTGGGAAGTAATTCCATCTTGTGTAGTGTTTGTGATAAATGGGTGCACAAGAGATGTAGTGGTATTAGAGGTAGACTGCGAGATGATGCTGATTTCATGTGTGCGGCGTGTCGGGGAGAGCAGGTGGAGATTGTTAGGCGTGAGAGGGTTGAACTTGCAGGTGAGTCTCTTGAGTGTGTGGAGGAGTTTCATTATTTGGGAGACATGTTATGTGCCGGAGGTGGGGCTGGAGTTAGCTCGGTTGCTAGGGTGAGAAGTGGTTGGAAGAAGTTCAGGGAGCTGTTGCCTCTCCTGACATTGAGAGGACTCTCCTTACGTGCTAAGGGGTCTTTGTATGCAGCATGTGTTAGGAGTGTGATGCTGTTTGGTAGTGAGACCTGGGCAGTAAAGGAAGAGGATATTCGCAGGTTTAAACATACAGAAATGACAATGATTAGGCGGATGTACAGTGCGTCCCTGCGTGCAAGGCCTGGGGAGGCTGGGTTTACGATGGGAGAGTTGGGAGGTAGGATGGGACTGGAGTGTATTGGTGTTGTGATGAGGAGAGGTAGGATGAGGTGGTTTGGATATGTGGAGAGGATGGGGGATGATAATTGGGTACAGAGGGTGAGAGGCATTAATATTGGAGGAGGGGTTGGGAGAGGTAGACCGAGAAAGACATGGGACGAGGTCATTAAGTGTGACTTAAGGGTTAAGGGACTGAACAGGGAGGCTGCCAGGGATCGAGCAGCGTGGAGAGCCGCCATTAGGTGACCAAGGCCGACGCATGCAAGTATGTTGGAGCCTTCAAAAATGAAACGAAAACGAAACGAAATGAGTCCTCGATATACAAATGGGATAGGGACCAAAAAAAAAGTTTTGTAATTCAAAATTTCATATATCGGAACGATTTCCCCATTATACATACAAATGGGGGGATGCGTTCCAGGATCCCCTCGGACCCCCCACCTAAACCTTACCCACCCTATTTTGAAGTAGTTAGTACCTGTATATGTAGAAAATGAGGTGGCCATTTTCTTGTACATCTCCCTTTTTCTTGGTCACAGCCCCAACGGTGGAAGCTGCAAGGCATAAAGTACACCCAATCTCCAAAACTCCCTGTCCCTCCTAGTGGCATCATATAATTTCCAATTTCCTCTCCAGAGTTAGAGTACGGTGCTACTTAGCAGCAGGCTCCCCCGATGCTGGAGATGATGCAGAGCACGTGGAAGGCATGTCTAAACAGTACGAAAATGTGTAAAGCTGTGAAAATATCCTCACGAGCAGCAAAGCTGCGAGGAGGGACGTGGACTGGTTCCGGGAAAATTTGCCGTGAAGTCAATTCGTCATCAGACAATTCCCCGTCAAAACATGGACGATTTCGTCATTCTATAAATCGTTTCGTTTCGTTTCATTTTTGAAGGCTCCAACATGCTTGCACGGCCTTGGTCACCTAATGGCGACTCTCCACGCTGCTCGATCTCTGGCAGCCTCCCTGTTCAGTCCCTTAACCCCTAAGTCACACTTAATGACCTCCTCCCATGTCTTTCTCGGTCTACCCCTCCCAACTCCTCCCCCAATATTAACACTTCTCAGTCTGTGATTATTTCATACTTAATATTAATTGATTAATACTATAATAACTAATTTCATGGGGAACTATCAAGGTCTATGTTCACTGAATGGTGTAGGTTTGGATATTATTTATAATTTGCACTTGTACTCAATAATTAGCTTGCTTCTGCCTCGCTAGTCAACTTTCAATTATAACTTGGCGTCTCCCATAGCTGTCTTCAGTAATTTTACTGTAATTTTTGGATGCAGTAGGTTGAGATTGATTGATCAGCTAAGAATGTAGACGTAATATGAAGATTATTCGTATCATTTTAGTGTACGTCGATCATTCACTTGAGGTTATTAGGCATTTATATAAATGCCAATGTCTCATATGTAGCCTTAAGTTAAACGATGAAGTGAAACATCGTACGTCACCTGATTCACATTTCAATATATTTATACTTTATTCCATTAATACCAACTATATGATGCCATTTTTACATTTATTATAAAAACAATAAACCATCATCACCTTTATAACTCATATAACTTGAAAACTAATATACTTGCTAAATTAACTGATACGTAAATAAATGATGGGGAATCGTCCTGACGCCGAAAAGTCCTGACAGCAAATTGTCTTGTTATTGTTGTGACAGCCTCACCGCAAGCAAGCGCAGCACTGTGCAGCGCACCCATTTTGAATTTTTTGTATTTCCTTTCACTTCGTTTTTCATATCATCGAGACTTCCTTTCACTTCGTTTTTCATATCATCGAGACTTCCTTTCACTTCGTTTTTCATATCATCGAGACAGATACCTTTAGTATTTTGGAATTTGTCCTACATTCCTCGCTTTCGTAACACTGAAAATTCGTACATCGGGTTTTCGTTTATCGAGGACTCACTATATTTGAGAAGAGCATGTGGAATTGCATAAAGGGTCTGATAACTGAGGAAGTGAAGGAGCACTGTGGTGTTGATATGGATGTGCTGGAAAGCCTTATGATAAGTATTTTGCTGAGGTTTGGCCTCATAGAGAGACCTGAGAAAGAGGAAGTACAGTATATGAATGAGGCAGAGAGGAGGAGGGGACGGGGGACACCAAGATGAGCTGGAGTGAAAGGGTAGATAGGTTTATAAGTGAAACATGTATGAGCTGGAGAGAAGACAGCCTGATGCCAAAAGATAATGAAAGGCAATTTGTTTGTGGTCACCCCTTCTGGGATTAAGGAATCTCGCTATGTACAGACTTCCAGGCAGTTTTAGCACCTTGGAGCCACAAAAGAAGAGAGGTGAATGTGAAAACGGAAGTGGAGAGCAAGTGGCACAGGGAAAAGCGAGTATGGAGGTTGAAGAAGGAGTACATGGAACAAATATACAGTACTGTACAACATAAATCTTGTGCAATATTCATGTGATCTTTGAAAGGTCCTAACACATATGTCCCAAAAGCATGTTTTGCCTTTTACAGTGGTAGTATAATAATATTATCTTTGAGGATGGATTATTGAAATCTTCTTTATTTAAATATGTGACTTCAGAAATGTGTTGTTGACTAGGTGTTGACTGCGAAGAGTGAAGGGGAGGCGAAGGAAAGGTTTGGGTTGGTTGTGGAGAGTGTAGGGGAGGCGGTGGAAAGGTTTGGGAAGTGGAAAGATGGTATGGGTCACAAGGGCTTAAGAGTAAATGCAGATAAAACAAAGGTGATGGTAGTAGTAGTAGTAGTAGTTGCTCCTTAGGCAATCTGGCCGAACAAACTCAAGTCCCTAACGGAGGCCACAGCCGAGATCGGGCTTTCCCACAGAGCTCTCAAGGAGTGTATGTTGTGTTGCTGACGCAGGTGATTGTGTGCAATGCAGTCTTCCATAATGTGCTTAATAGTATGGAGTGCTGTGTTGCATCCATCCTGAACAGGAATCAGTGACAGTCATCCAGCCTCTTCTGATAACTTAAGAGGGTTGGATGATGCCCATATCTCAGTCTGACCAGGTGGACCCTGTCCTCAAGAAGGAGATAGGATTCAGAAGGTTGGATATCAGGAGGCCGTGCATGCAGCTGTGTGTTGTCTTAAGTGACTGAATGGAGTGGCAAGTGATTTGAGTATGAATATGCTTCTGGAAGTTCGTCTGAGGTGGGCGAGGGGGGAGAGATGACACTATTTATGTATGATAGCGTGTGCTGGGTGTTGTTTTGATGATCCTTGGTGTGTGTGGATGTGCTGCCATGTACTGCAGTGGATGTTGTGGGTTTGTTGAGGAATCTGGTTGGTTTCTTGATGAGGTGGTCTGTAGGTGTAGTAGCTGTGCAGTCTGTGATTATTTTTAGGGCCTTGTTTTGAATGGTCTGAGAGTGTTGAAGTGTGTTTTAGTGAGGTTAGGAGCCCAAGCTGGGCTTGCATAATTCATCACTGAATGTATATAGTGTTTATATACTGGTGGTGGTGGTTTCTCTGTTGTGTCCAAATGTTGCATGGGCAAGTGACCTCAAGGCATTGAGTCCTGGTGTTAATTTATCTTTAATGTTTGTGATGTGTTGTTTAAATGACACTGATGTATTGTATATTACACCAAGGATTTTGTGTGTGTGTGTGTGTGTATGGTAGGGGAATGTTGTCTATGGTGAGGTGTGGAATGTGACTGTGTTCTTTTGTCCAGTTAGTGAGAAGGGTCACTGTAGATTTGGCTGGGGCTATTTTGAGCCTGTTTGTGGTGAACCATTCGTGTAGTGTGTTAAGGTAAGGTTGGAGGATGTGTGCGGTTGTGTTTGCATTTTGGTGTGTACATGCAAGTGTTATGTCATCTGCATAGGGAAGCTATGTGTATCTGTGGTGTGTGAGGTGTGGATATGTTGTGCATGAATAGGTTAAAGAGTGCAGGGGATAAAACTGATCCTTGGGGGAAGCCACTTGTGAAGTTTCTGATGTTCAAAGACTGACTGCCAAATGTTACCTGTGCACAGCTGCCTGCTAAGCAGTTTGCCAGCCATCTTTTTGTGTTATTGTGCATGTTTGTGTTGAATATTTTGTTTGCAAGGTTGTGGCGGGGGATGGCATCAAAGGCTTTGCTAATGTCTAGTGTGACTAGGAGTGTTCTGTGTGGTGGTCTGGCTGAATTCATGCATCAAATACTCCCTGTGTAAGGTCTGTAAGAAGAGTGTTTTGGAGTGTAGTGGCCTAAAACCATGTTGTGATGGGATTAGGGGTGTGTGAGGTGTAATTGGTTGTAGTACCAGTCATTCGGTGACTCTGGAGGGGATGCAGAGAGTGTGATGGGTCGATGTAAGGAAAGTAAGATGGGGTCTCTGTTGGGTTTAGGGATAGTGATGATAATGTCATGCTTCCAGATATGTTGTGTGAGTAGCTGTAGTTTGATATGTTGGTGAGTGCTTGAATGCCTTGTGGTCCAAGGTGTTTAAGGTGAATGTTGCTTATGTTGTCTGGTCCACAGGCAGATGAGTGCTTATGGTTGCTAATGATGTGCTTCGTCTGGTTGTAAGTGAAAGGTGCGAAGTCTGGGTCTGTGGGGATCTGTCTCTTATATCAGATGATATGTCGGTTGTCGCGTTGGGGGTTTAGAACATGTGAAAAGTGATTGATGAGAGTGTTTGCTTGTTGTTTGTTTGACGGTATGGTGTCTGCTGTTGTGATGGCAGTGTGTGATTGTGTAGTGTTGCTGTTGGAGTATGATGCTGTTTAGTGTTTCGTAGAGTTTGCTGGTGTTTGTTTTGTGGTCAAGTGTTTGGAGATAATGATTCCAGTTTAGTATTTGCTGTCCTTGTTTATCTGAGTGTTGAGTTCTTGTATTTGCTGTACGGTGAATTGTGTATGGGGTGTTGGGGGGTGTAGTAGTGTGTCCCGTTGACTGACTGATGAGGCCTTGAATTTCTGGTGTGATGTTTGGGTTGTGTCTTTTTCTGTTGCCTCTTGGAATGTGTCTTTTGTCTGCATTTTGTATAATTGCACTGAAAGTGTGCAGAGCGGTGTTAATGTTTGTGATCGATGTACTGTTTAATGTTACAAAGTGTTGTTCTGTTTCAGTTGTGAAGGCCTCCCAGTTGGCTCTCTTATAATTAGTGTATGTGTGTCTGTGGCCAGCTGGGGTGATTCTGGTTTTGGTAGTGATGATGACTGGAAGGCGGTCAGAGCCAAGGGTTTTAACCACTCTCCAGGATGTTGTGGGGCGAGGTTTGGGGAGCAAAAGGTGATGTCTGGGGATGATGGGAGGAAGAGGGTTTGGTGTGGGATATGGGTATGTTGATGGAGATTATTCATTATGAAAAGATTAACTGTCTGGGATTGTAGTACCAGCCCTCTGTCTGTGTCAGGGTTGTTGACATGCCAGGCTGACGCCTTGGCACTGAAATCGCCACCCAGAATCATGATGGGTGATGGGGTGTATTTGTGGAGAGTAACTGTGTGGTACTGTAGGGGACAAAGGGGGGGGGATGTATGTGTTGGCAGTTGTTATGTGTGATTTGTTACCAGTGTGTATTTTAACTGACTGTATTTCTGTTGTGGTGTCATGTGGGGGGAGAAGTGACTTTGTCTGTGCACTGGTATCTGAAACGTTGATGGATTTGTGTACCAGGGTGATGAGTCCAGCGCCACCACCATCGGCCTGGCCTTGTCTAACGATGGTGAAATTATGATATGTAAGTGTTTTTTGTAATTTGTGTAGTTTTGTTTCACAAAGGTGATGTTATATGGGATGGTGGCTGTGGTGTCAAAGAAGAGGGAGAGTGGCCATGTGTGGTTTGCCACATGGGCGTGGCAAGTTATCCTGTGCAGTTTTTGTGATAAGTGGGTGCAAAAGAAATGTAGTAAAACAGAATATATGTACATAGGTTACAGGCTGTCCCCAACGTATGAAAATAATTGGTTCTTAAAGATCTTTTGTAAGTTTTTTCTTATGTCCATTTCTCATTCTTATACTCTCTTTCTCTCTCTCTCTCTTACGTAGATTAACCCGTGGATTGCACAATAACCTTTTTCTATCCTATCCCGTGGTGTGCACAAAATAAAGGATTTTTTTTTTGGGGGGGGGGTTTGTTTATTACAAACTTGAAGAGAAACATCCAGGACATCATCTGGTGAAAAAAAAAAAAAAAATCACTCTCCGACTTTGCGTAGGGTCATACGTAAGTTTATGTTGGTGAATGGTGAAAAATGATGAAAAAAAAATTGTTTCTGTTTATTATAAACTTGAAGATAAACATCTAGGGCATCATCTGGTTAAAAGAAAATCTCTCTCTCTCTCTCTCTCTCTCTCCATCTTTGCGTAATGCCATGCGTAAGTTTGCATGGGGGTCGGGTAGTTAACAGTGATGCACGGCCAGCACAGCCTGAGCTATGGCTCGCAACGCAATGCTACCCAGCCTGAGCTGTGGCTCACAATCCATTGGTTAAAGTCCATTACTGTCTCCACACCTCCACTTATCACCTACCCTTCCCTGAACTGCAATTATCACCTCACCTTATTGTCAGTGTCTTCACCTGACCCCACCTTCCCTTGCTATGACTGACCCCCCCCCCACAAATTTTTTTTTTCATATCTGCGGATTTATTGTAAGTCGATCCTTTGTAAGTAGGGGTCCGACTGTATAGCGTTATAAGTGTTCGAGCAAAATACAATATATGAACATAAGTTTTATTTTATAAGTGTTCAAGTAAAAAATAGAAAACACACACATAAGATTTTGAAGACACTGAATAATGGAAAGAATGCATAAATTAAAAATTAAGAGTTCAAAAGTGAAGAAAAAGAAAATGAGTGAAGAGTCTGCCAGCCTCGCCCCAGGCGCACCGGGTAATAAGCTGCCTACCTGCACTCCTCTCTCGCTCCTCTTCCTACACCCAGCAGAGATGTATTACCCTGTAACACCTCTTACTTTCATTTTTCATCCATTTTCATCGATTTATGTATGTCTAGGCTTATTCCTTGATTACTCTGAAAATATGCCAACCCACACAGTCGTATAACTGATAAGTCGACCGCCCATAAAGGGTTAAGGCAATTTAGGCACAGTTAGACCCAGTTAGTTCTATTCTTGTCAGGAGAGTTTATTCACGTCCTTCATTTCTTCAGGTTCAGTAAGGAGAGTTCAAGGTTACTCATAATCCAATTAACACCACTCAGGAACTTCAGATGGTTCATCTCAGAACAGAAGTATTTGCAATAAAAATTTAGGTACAATTCAAATAACCAAATCAGTTGTACCATGTAACTTAGTGACCTCATTTAACTTGATCTATCTTGCTATCTAACATAAGCTGACCAAACACACCAAACCCTGTAACCTAGTAGTCTTACCTGACTTATCCTAATATAAATCTAATATATTCATTTAATCTAACACCCACCCTTGTGACCTAATATAACAACCACTAAAATGAGCCAAATCAACCTCATGCAGCCTAACAAAACAAAACCTAATCCAACCACTTAACCAACTCTAACCCAATCTAACCTAACCACATAAAATAACCAAATCTAACTCAATCAAATCACATAACCTGCTTTAAAAAGAATAATCAAACCACCTTTCCTAACTACAGTCACTAGCACACTTTGCCTAATCTAACCTTAATCAGCCACCTAACCTATCCAGCTAGCCAATCTAGCTACCTAAATTAGCCAAGCAAAACAAAGCTTAACATCTGCCCTAACCTAACTTGGCAAGCAAATCGCTCAGCTTACCTTAGCAACATTTTAAAAACTTACTTTACACAGAATAAGAAGTCCTCCAGGAAAACGAGATAAACCTAAATTTATAATAAGTGTTTTTTTCATGAAATGTAAAGTGGGTATTCACTAGTAAAAAATAAAGAATGAAGTAAAAGCTGGCCCTTTGAAACTTATTGGCAAAAAGGTCCTTCTAAAGTAAAATTTTCTTGGTTCAAACCATTATCTAATCCACCAGTACACTGGGGAAAAAAAAAAAAAAAATTATTGACCATCAATTGATGCCTATTACAGGCAACAATCCAATACTGTATGAGTCTGTTCAGAAAGTATTGAACCTTAGCCTTTTAAAAAATTAACTGCAAACCTGTTGAGCTAGGACACTAATCCCCCTCAAAGCAGGCCCCTTCTGACTTTACACATGTAGCTCACTAGTCTTTCCCCTACCTGATACATTTTTCAAAATCGGTTTTCAGTATCTCCTGGAGGTGCTTCGTAGCATTTGTCGTGATCTCTTCTCATCTCAAATCAGGAACCCTTCAGCAGCGTTTTAAGCTTAAGGAAAAACCAAAATTTGCACGGAGCCATGTCTGGTGTGTAGAGAGCCTGCCGGACCTGGGGAATGTTGTGCTTGGCCAAAAATTCCTGAATCAGTTGAGAAAAATGGGCAGGGGTGTTGTCATGGTGCAGCTTCCAACCTGCTGCTTTCCAAAGGTCTTGTCTCTTCCACCAAACTGCGTCACAAAGATGATGGATAACACTGAGGTACTAATGTCTGTTACGTTCTTGTACATATTCATGATGCACAACACTACAGTCGTCGAAAGAAACTGTCAACATGTGAGTGCATTTCACCTTGCTGTGGACCTGTCATGCTTTTTTTTGATGAGGTGACCCTACATGCTTCCACTAGCACGACTGTGCTTTGGTTTCTGGGTCGTACCCGTACACCCAAGTTTCATCTCCATTGATGACAGTCGTCAAAAAGTCTGGACTGCGATTTGCATACTCCAACATGTCTTGAGCAATGTTCATCCAAGGGAAGAGATCATGACAAATGAGACGAAGCACCTGCAGGAGATCCCAAAAATCGACTCTGAAAAATGCTTCAGACAATGGAAAGAATGCTGGGATACATGTGTCAAGCCAGAAAGGGCTTACTTTGATGGGGATTAGTGTCCTACCTCAACAGGTTAGCTATTTATTTTTTTTAGGCTAAGGTTGGATACTTTTTGGACAGACCTTGTATTTACCTCTTCACACTGGTGATCTTTTAACTTTTCTTCTTGTTAATTGCATTTGATATGACTTTGTTCAGGACACGTGTTGTATGGATGGGTTGTTTTATGATGTTTATACATCAACTGAATTAAGCTGGTTTGTGGCAGAAATGTGAGAGAGAGAGAGAGAGAGGTTTCTCTATTCTCAGTGACAAATATAGCTGCTAACAGATTTACATACCTGCAACAGCCCTATTCACCAGACAAGGAAGTATATGCAAATGTGGATGATGACTGATGTAAAAGCAGATGCACATGCAGATGCAAATGTCAATTTCAATGAAAATGTGGAAGCGGATGTGGATTACTATTTCAATGCGGCAGTGGTTGTGGATATCACAGATATCTAATATATATACTGTATATTTAACTCTGTTAAGTCAAATTGGTGATGAAGAAAGTCAGAAACTAATCTTGTATAAATTTTCATTAGACCATATTAATTTGTTGAATGGCAGTGCATTTCATTTGAATGAAATTAATATAGAATAAATGTCATTGACATCCACTTGCTTGATGTAGTGCTGCTCTTGGGTGTCTGCCTTTTCATCTCTTCCTTCCATTTTCCTCCTTCCCCTTCTGCCATTATTTCATTCTTTCCTCTTCCTTCTGCCTATGGGTGACTCTACACTCCTTCTTCTGCCTTTCTTTCTTTCAGTCTTTCCTCTTCCTTCTGCCTATGGGTGGCTCTACACTGAGTGACGAGCCAAATGGCTTCCTATACACCAGGAAACTATTGTTGGGTTGTAACTATATAACCAAATTATGGCACCTGGAGATTTAGTGACTCCCCACTCAGACTGAGCCCCTGCAAGCTTATATCCAAGGGGTGGCTGGGGTGTACTGCTCGTGTAATGCCACTTGAGAATGAGTGAGGCTGGTCACTGTCGTCCTAAATGCCAGAACCAACACCTACATTCCTCACAGGGCAACATAGGACTGGATGATGATGATGATGATGATGATGAATGTCATTTGAATTTCAGTACACTAAACAAATGCCTTAACCACATTTTGGGATATAATTTACTAGTATATGCACCAGTATGATGTGCCAGTACAAAAATTGCAATTGAAATCATTTCAATAATTTATCTATTCAAAGTAACAGATAAACAGTAATGACTAGAATAATGACAGTGTACTATTTTTCCAAGAAAGCAGCTGTTGTGGCAGTGGCAGTACATTTGGATGCAAACAGCGGTACAAGTAGTGACACTACTTTTGGCAGGTAATGCACACAATACTGATAATATGCATCCCCACAACACGTACCTCCTGTGCCTCCATACAATCGTTTAGGAGGTTCATGAAGAGGGTGAAGTACTTGAGGAAGAGCTGTGACTTTGCTTCCATGAGGTCACCACGGTCACTCTCCTCTGGCTGCAGTGGGAGCCCTCGCAGTAACGCTGCCACTGCCTCCATGCATGCTTGGTCCAGGTCCCGGCAACAACCGCTGATGTCAAACGTCACGTACATGCTGTATATTAACACAAGATGTAGCACGGTATAATTATGTGTATGTGTGTGTATGCCTTTAGGAGTGTACATATATATACACTAAACCCTTCACATGTCAAACTTTTAGAAGACAGAATCTTCGGTTAGACAAACTCAGGCCGAGACCACCTATGTAAGTAGGGCGAAATGCGGAGATAGGGGAACAAATGGCACCAGGCGGACATGGGGCGCCAGTCTGCTGCTTGCTTTTGGAGAAGGTAGTTGTGCCATTCTTACTGTCATCTAGTGCTGAGCAGTGCTCTCCTTTTGCCTTCTGCCTTGCCATGGAAGGTTCAAAGCTTAAAAGAAGTGATACTGGCACCTCTAGTCATAAAGGAAAGAAGCTAAAAAAAAAAAAAAAAAAAAAATGCGAGTGCGTGACTTAGTGTTAAGTGATCATGATTAAAGTTCAGTACTATTATTATTGAAAGTGTTACACTGCAGTCTATTATAGTGATTACATTTAAGTTTAGTTCTAAATGTAGAGTGAAATAAATACTGGGTACTGTTTAGAATTTACGTTAAAGTGTGAACTCAACCACCTCCACCACCTCCGTCTCCAAAACAAACTGCCGACGAATCTACTGCCTCTAACGAAAGGCAAATTATGTGCACTGAATTCTTTCTTTTTAGTCTTTCTTTATTAATTTATACACTGTATATGCTCCTTTACTTTAGTGTTAAAAAGACAAGAAATAAGTACTGTTTTTGCTTTTTTTTTTGGGGGGGAGGGAGGAAACCATCTCCAACACATGCTGCAGACGGTCTGTACTGCCTCTGTGAATGATTTTCTACCAATTAACCACTTCGGTACTGTGACGTCTATTTCTACTTTATTTACGCTTCCTCCAGCCGATTTTATGGCACTCAGGACTGGACTCACGTACTGAAGGGGTTAACGAAGGCTGTACCAACCCCATGCACTTCCACAGATCCAACCTACACTGACTAAAATCGTCTGGTGGCAGCAAGAACAAAATGAAAATACACCCAGCACTGACGAGGTTAAAGGTATATTAAATGCAATAAATTGTTTTTTGTCATGACTTATTTATTTATAGGTTATATGCTCCTTTAATTTAGTGTTCAAAGGACAAGTAATAGGTATTGTCTTGGCAATTTTTTGGGGCGAAAATTCGGTAAGATGGAAAATTCGGTAATTCGAACTAGGGTAGAACCCAAAATAGTTCGACTTGTGAAGGGTTTACCGTATAAATATATATATATACAGAATATATATATATATATATACAGTAAGTCTTTGTATTTCGATGCATTTTACTTCAATGCTTCATTTTTCGCAATAGAAAAAAGTTTCTGACATGTCACAAACTTTGTCACTTTTTTTCAATTATTGTTGCCGCTTCCAGCTGTAGCCGACACTCAGCAGACGATGTATACTGATGCTCATTTGTTGATGGCCATCTTGCGACCATCCTGCCCTCTATCGATACAGCGGCGGTACTACAGACCCCTTCACCATTATGTTTTTTGTGCAGCCGAGAAGAGGATTTTACAGCTCACTGAGGAGGGGTTGACAGCCCCTGAGATACGTCGCCTGACTGGGACTCCTAACAGAACCATAAGGACACTCAGAAAAAACAAGGTAACTCTTAAAAAGAAGGTGAGTGCATGTAAAATAACAACAAAGTAAATGTATGTGTTTTTCTTTCCCTTAATCTTTATTTGTGACACGTTTTTTTTACTGTATCAATATCCACCTAATTGAGTTAGTTTTTAGAGTTAACCAACCAAGTGTTAGTTAGAACAATTCAGGGGAAGAATATACAGTATTGTAATGAAAATCGGTAACAATGGTTACTGCTATCTTGCATTATACCCCTAAGGAAGAACAAGGAACCTCTCAGCAAGCAGGTGAGTGCACGTAAAATAACAATAAATAAATGTGTGTGTTTTTTTCCCCCCTCAAAATTTATTTGTGCCACGTTTTTTTACTGTATCAATATCCAACTAATGGAGTTAGTTTTTAGAGTTAACCAACCAAATGTTAGTTAGAACAAATCAGAGGAAGAATATGCAGTATTGTAATGAAAATCGGTAATGCTGGTTACTGTTATGTTGCATTATACCCCTAAGGAAGAACAAGGAACCTCTCAACAAGCAGGTGAGTGCACGTAAAATAACAATAATGTAAATGCGTCTGCGTTTTTTTCCCCTTAATCTTTATTTGTGCCACTGTTTTTTACTGTATCAATATTCACCTTATGGAGTTTGTTTTTTTTTGTGCAATCAGATGCACAAGCCTACACACAGCAGAGGTGGACGAATCAGCTGTAAGACACCACTTGACACACTAAGACTTAGACTCAGGTGTGGCTGACATAACAGACGAAGGGATGAACTCTAGTGAAGACAATGAAAGGCCAGAGCACACTGCACAGGAGAAGATGACCACCCACAAATTGTCCCACAGCCTGTCCACCATAACCGACATGGCAACAACCTTCGAGACATACACCGGGAGTATGCCTGAGGCTACCCAGATCCTATTCACCTTGAATGATCTGAAGTCTCAATTGATGGCAGTCTACAACAGAAACCTACTGGAGCAGAGACAAGCCAGGATCACACGTTTTTTTAATGTGACAGAGAATGTGGCTGCTATTATGCAAGACTTAGAC
>JAGKTI010001998.1:52953-73220 GCA_018397915.1 Birgus latro
AAAGGCAGGGAAGGGGAGGGAAAGGAACAAAAGGCAGAGAATGGGTGGGAAGGGAATGAAAGGCAGGGAAGGGAAGGGAAAGGAACAAAAGGTACGGAAGAGGAGGGAAAGGTAGGCAAGGGAAAGGAACAAAAGGTACGGAAGGGGAAGGAAAGGTAGGGAAGGGGAGGGAAGACAGGGAAGGGGAGGGAGGGGATTGAAAGGTAGGGAAAGGACAGGAAGGGAAAGAAAGGTGGGGAAGGGTAGGAAAGGGAAGGGAAGGAAAGGCAGGGAAGGGAAAGGTAGACAGGGAAGGGAAAGGTAGGCAGGGAAGGGAAAGGAAGGGAAGCGAAGGGAACAAAAGGCAGGGAAGGGGAGGGAAGAGAACAAAAGGCAGGGAAGGAGAGGGAAGGAAAGGTAGGGGAGGGAAGGAAAGACAGGGAAGGGAAGGAAAGGTAAGGAGGGGTAAGGGAAGAGAATGAAAAGCAGGGAAAGGAAGGGATGGGAACGAAAGGTAGGGAGGGGCAGGGAAGGGAATGAAAGGCAGGGAGGGGTAGGGAAGGGAACGAGAGGTAGGGAGGGGTAGGGAAGGGAACAAAAGGTAGAGGGGTATGGAAGGATAGGGAAGGGAACAAAAGGCAGGGGAGGGAAGGGAACAAAAGGCAGGGAAGGGAAGGTAGAGAAGAAAGGGGAAGGCAATGAAAGGCAGGGAAAAGAACAAATGGTTGGGAAGGGAAAGATATGAAAGGCAGGTAAAAGAACAAATGGTTGGGAAGGGAAGGATATAAAAGGCAGGGAAGGGTGAGGTATGAAAGGTGGGAAAGGGAATGGGAAGGATAAAACACAGCAGGGCAGAGCAAGCAAGAGTAACAAGTTCAGACAAGGTACAAATGATGAGTCAGGGAAGGAGCCAGATATGATAGTAAACCAAATGGATAGAGCAACGTGAGGTGAGGTGAGGACAGGTTGTCATGGTGGGTACAGGAATGAGAGTCCGAGGAGGAAATGGGTAAAATACAAAAGGAAAATGAAGTGATGAGGGAAGAGGTCAGGTCAGGGATGGAAAATAAAATAAGGATGGGGTTAGATGCAAGAGAGCAGAAGGGGAAAGAAAGAGATAGACAATGGAGAAGTGAAGAAGAAACATGGAAAAAGAGGTGAGGGACAGAAAGGTGTGGGGCAGAATGGATAGGAGTTAGGAGAGGGAAGGAATAAAAATGATAGGATAAGAGGAAGGGAAGGGAGAGAGGGAGAGGAAATGAGACGTGTTTATATGAGTGAGGGGGGCTTTACAACTGTGCAACATATTTACACATAGGAACTAACCTCTTCAAAACACTAATCAAGTCATTATGGTACTGTCTGCACAAGCAGTATCGTAACCTACATTTTCAATACCACTTAATATACATGATGTTTCTCCATGTTTTGTCACTGGAAGTACCTTGGCCTCACTCCAACTATTTTTACATCTGGCAAGTAAAATTCAAAAACAGGAAAAAAGGCAAATATAAAAGTACGAGAAATATCATGTCAAGGAAAATGTGCCAAACCTCCATTCATTCATCAATCTAGGTAACTAATCATTCTTTACTGAGTAACATACAACAATATATGCCAAACCTCCATTCATTCATCAATCTAGGTAACTAATCATTCTTTACTGAGTAACATAAAACAATATATGGTCAATAAAGTAGAACATATAGTTCAGCATATAAAATATATATATGAACTATGTTTCAAAACACAGAAAACAACAACAGTATCAACACTTTTGATGAATTAACAGCACTCATGTAACTCTTAAACGCTAAGTATACGCCACATCTTTAACCCCTCAACCGTGGGGATGTTGGAGGCGGTCCTTGCATATCCCGCGGGGATATTCGCGCCCTGACTGACTTTTTAAAAATATTTGCCAAAAATCAGCTATTAGTACTAGAATATTACAGTAAGACCTCACTATAATGGACTAATTGGGGCTCAGGCCAGTTCGAAATATGCGAAATTCCGATAAAAGCGACATCCGGACTTACCCCTGCTAATCTGGACTTTTTCCGATATATCAGACATTAGTCCGGATTGCATCAGTGGTTTTCACCACCATTGCAGTATTTTGCTGTGTTATACCTTCACTACATTAATCAAATGGTATAATAATACTGTACTGTGCACTGAAAAACATGTCTTTTACTTGTCTTATTGTGGCGAACATAGCTGAAGTTGTCAGGCAGTCCGGACTGCTTTCTGGCTATATCGGACTTTTTCCGATATATATATAGGAGTTTAGTCCGGTAGCTCCTCGAGTCCGATAAAAGCGAATTCTGGTGTACTGAAGTCCGTTTTATCGAGGTTTTACTGTATAATTAAATATGCATATGGTACATACCTTCCGCTTTCTCTTGGGATGTTTGTTGAGCCTTTGTCGACTACCGTAGGACTTGTGGAAACTTCTGAAGTTGGATAATGAAGTCTCCACTTCACACTTCCCGACACACCATAACTTGATTACCACAAGATCAAAGTCACTATCCATCATTATCATCGATAATTCACCCGGTTCACGTTCCACAGCAGTCGCTTAGTCCTTTACCGCTTCCCACACAAGGTTTAGTAGGGATAGAGGTCACAGGGCCCTTTGCAATGGGGGCAGAAGCGGCGGAAATGGAGGGGCACAAGTGTAACATGGTTTCACCTCAAAGGATGACACTGAACTGAATGACGTGACATATATGGGCAGCCAAGGGTTGACAATGTCAGTGTGGTGACATCTGCTAATTTATATGCTATGAAATAATTCATAGGAAATCAAGACAATACATAATAAATTAGGTAGTTCCAGGTGAATGTAAATATCACTCAGGCTTCTCCCTTCCTTTCTTATATATATTTATATTATGAGAATAGATCATACGGCATATTTCAAGGGGTAATAAGCAGGGAAAATTAGCGAATGAGTGCACATGGGGTGTTGCCAGGTGATAATTAGCCAATTCCAGGTGTATGACACTATCTATTGCCTATCTATCTATTGCCAGACGCCTCAATCCCGAACGGGGTGGCCACAAACAAATCGCCTCCATGTCGCTCTGTCCCCTGCCATTTCACTACCACGCTCCCAACTCACACCCCCCTCTCTCATATACCTCTCCACTCCATCCCTCCATCTCATCCTCGGCCTCCCCCTCCCTCTCACCCCCTCCACCTCACTCACATACACTCTCCTCGTCAATCTTTCACTCTCCATCCTCTCCACATGCCCAAACCACCTTAACGTGTTTCTCCTAACGCTTCCCATCACATCCTCAAGCACACCACAACGCTCCTTCACTTCCTCATTTGTTAGTCTGTCTCTCCATGTGACTCCACATGCTCCTCTCAAATAACTCATTTCCACTGCTCTCACTCTTGACTTCTGTCCTTCCAACAGGGTCCAAGCTTCACTTCCATATGTCAGAGTTGGTATCACAATACTGTCATGTAACAACTTTTTCACTTCCATGCTCACCTCCCTGTTTCTTATCACTGCTTTCAACGAACCAGCAACCTTCCTTCCCTGCTGCACCCTTTCGAGCACTTCACCCTCCAGACTACCATCCTTACTCATCACACTGCCCAAGTACTTAAATTCACTCACATTCTCCACATCCTTCCCATCCAATCTCACTGCACACTCACTGGCTTCACTTCTCTCGAAGACCACCACTCTACTCTTCCCCACATTCACCTTTAGATTCCGTTTCTTACACACTCTCCCAAACTCATCTACCAAGCCTTGCAGCTCCCCTTTGTCCTCACTCAACAACACAGCATCATCTGCAAACAACAGTACAGGGAGTTTCCACACACTGCCCTCTCTCACCAGGGCCACTCCAACATCCACTGCCCGACCTTGCATCTCTTTTATAACCCCATCCATATACAGATTGAACAACCATGGAGACATGACACATCTTTGTTTCAATCCAACCTTCACATGGAAAGATTCACTCAGTTTGCCATCCACACGCACTGCAGCCTTAGCACCCTCATACATACTCTTCACTGCCTTCAACATCTTCCCATCCACTCCATATATTCTCAATACCTTCCACAAACCTTGTCTATCCACCCTGTCATATGCTTTCTCCAGATCCATGAAGGCTGCATACAACTTCTTGCCCTTCTCTAGAAACTTTTCCACTAAGGATCTAAGAATGAATATCTGGTCTACACAACCTCTTCCCTTCCTAAAACCTCCTTGTTCTTCTCCAACTAATTCCTCAGTAATTTCCCCAACTCTGTCAATAAGTATCCTACCATATATTTTTCCTATTACACTGAGACACTATCAATTACCTTATTTCCCCCTGGTAGTGAAAGGGATGAAGAAGAGAAAGAGTCTTCCTGGAATGATGTTGATGAGTGTTTGCAGAGCTTTGGAGCGAATGTGAATGTGGTAATGATGGGGGATCTAACGGCCGTATGCTTAAAGCTAATGCAGGGCCTTTCGTAAGGGCCCTATATCAAAACGGTATGCTAAAAGTTTAAGTAGGGAAAGACTTCCCTCAATTTGTAGAGGTTGTTCCAACATTTTTTTAAGGCGAGGCATGCTATGGCTTTCACAAACCCTACATTTAATTATTTGTAACAAAGTAACTCTCTACCTCCAGAAACCATAGAATAATGAAAGTAATTTATGTAAAAAATATTTTAACTTGTTAAAAATGCAATGCAAACATATAATGGAACTGAACTGTTGGTTATTAAAATACGCGGCCTGTACCTTACCGAGTAGTAGGTCAAGCTCGGGCCCGTCTCTGCCCTAGTGCTGACCACTGGTGGTGACAGGCATTTTTCTTTTTTTTTGTGTGGAATAGTTAATAGCAGGTGAGATCCTAAAATTGACATGTGTGAACCACTTTTATACGTTACTGTTGTGATTTAACTGAATATAGAACGCTCAGTCAACGCTACAAGTAATAATATACGTTAATACATACTAGGAGAAAGGCACTGTTCTTCGCTCATAGGCCAAACTATGAAGTGTCGTGGCAGCATCAGATCTTCTTTGCGTTTTAATCTCAGGCATTGCAAACTGTTTTCCATTTTCTTCTAATACCATTTTCAATTATTAATCAGCAGCATCGGCATCGTATTCTTAATTCTTGGCAACAGTTAAGGAGACATAGGACCACCTTATTTTGCATTTTTTCCTTGCTTTAGCCCTTCATGGAGTTCTTCAAGTACTCTCGAATTGCATTTTCAAGTTTCGGTGTTTTTCGTTTCTTTAAATGTGGTGAAAAGTGCATTAATAAGTGGTGTTTGTTCACAGCCTGCCACTATCTTGCGAGGGACGAAGATAGATGGACGCCATCTCAGAGCGCCATATATGAGCGAAATAAACCTTGCAGTGCCTACTTATCCAAACCTAGCCTAAATTTTCTTAACAACAGAACCTTACTTATCCTAGCCTTACCTAACCTATTTAGACTAACCTAACTAATTTTATGCTAACCTAACCAAACTTATCCTGACCTGTGCTGGAAGACTGACGAACGCCATCTTAGAACGCTATTTTTCGACAAAATTGCCCTTTATCAGTGTTCTTTTACCCAAACCTAACATAAATTTTCGTAATTCAACCCAACCTTATTAATCCTAACTTATTTGAGGCTACCCTAACCAATTTTTGGGTAACAACCAAAATTCATCCTAACCTAACCCAACCCATCGCCAACGCTAAACTATCATATTTACAACGTAAGTATTGATTGAAAAGTTTAGTACTCTAAAAGTATATAAAACGTACGTACTAATAAGTGCTAATATATAAAAAAAAATTACGGGAAATTATATTGTTTCGTTGTTGATTGACATCGACAAAGAATAGTCACAGAGACTCCCACGGGAGCACTTCCGACATACCAACCGGTCAGGCTGGGCTACCAACCGCCCCCTTTCCCTTAATGCTCTCTTAGCATACTGTGTACAAATTGAGGGCTTGCTTGTGCTTTCCTTAGTGTGTAAAGTAGGGACCAATGTAGGGCCTTTCCATCTGTTTAAGCATACGGCCGTAAATACTAGAGTGGGAAATGTAGCAGTTGAAGGTGTAGTTGGTATGCATGGAGTGCCTGGAAGAAACGAAAATGGGGAACGAATGATAGGTGTGTGTGTGTGTTGAGTGAAAGATGGTGATTGGGAATACCTTGTTTGAGAAGAAAGATATTTATAAGTACAGTAATCTCCCTACTATCCGGACGTCCACTATCCGGATGCATCACTATTCGGACATCGTAGGCTGTCCGACCCCCAAAATGCCCCAAAATTCGGAAAAAAAATCCGATTTTTTTGGACTGCGTCAGTTTGAATTTCCCGCGCGCGCCGAACAGCTGTGTTTTCGCGCCTCCCGCCTCTCTCACGGTCTCATTTCCCGCTCAGCTCCCGGCTCATCAACACGCTCTCAACATGGCTGCTGAAGTGCTTGGTTTTGTGGTGATTCCCTATCTCCTGCAGGGCTTGATGCTGCTCTGCACCTTCTTCATCATGTGTGTGATGATGGCCCCGCCACTTGAGAAGAGGAAGAAAGTGGTTTTGACTCTGGAGAAGAAGCGGAAGTGTATCGGAGAAGGTGGACGCCGGGTGGCCGACATCACGGATCCTCCGTGAATTCAACCTCCCTCGCTCCACTTTGTTTGATATCAAGAGGTCCCGAGACAAACTACAGGAGTACACGGCTGATTTCACTTCGAAAACCAGACGGAACGTGGAGAGGAAGATGATGTTTACTCCTAAGTATGCTGACATTGACCGTTCCATGCTCATCTGGTATCGACAACAACGTGCTGCTGGTGTGCTGGTACGTGGAACAGAGCTGAAAGCTCATCTCAGACTCTGACAGCAACTAAATTCTCCAGGACTCGTCACTAGACCACACGGGAATTTACTGTTATGTACAGTGCAGTGAAGTGATGTGATGCAAGGTATGCGAAAGGAAAGGTTGTGGAAAGTGCTGGCGAGAAGTGCTGGTGAGTGTAAAGTGCAGCGGAAGTGCTAAGGTGTATCAGGAGCATGGTCTTACTGTCAGAGTCTGAGATGACCGAGCGGGTTATACATCAGGACGGTGGCATCATTCTCGTAAGTACCCCAACTTCATCAAAATTCCTTGTTTTGTTCTTCCCATATCATTAATCTCATGCATAGACTGTGTGAAAGATGATTTCCATAATGATTTTCAAGTCTAACCTGTTTTCAGCATGCTGTAAAGTGGTAAAAAATTCCCATAAATGTTAATCATAATTACCTGCTTTCAATTTAATTTTTTCATGCATGGTTTTGAAGTGCACCAGCTATGAAAAAGGTGAATGCCATTGATTTGTGCGAAAGATGATTTCCATAATGATTTTCAAGTCTAACCTGTTTTCAGCATGCTGTAAAGTGGTAAAAAATTCCCATAAATGTTAATCATAATTTCCTGCTTTTAATTTTATTTTTTCATGCATGGTTACCACTAGTATTGAAGTGCACCAGCTGTGAAAAAGGTGAATGCCGTTGATTTTCATGTCCGGTACCTAAACAAAGTTGCCAACTCAGTGAACAGCTGTGCCTAACTTACCTGAAATTCATTCTTTTTGGGTTAAATTTAAATGAATTCATGCTTTGTGTTCATTATTTTAGTGTACTAGCTGTGAAAAAGGTGAATGCCAGTGAATTTCATGTCCAGTCCTAACCTAACCAAGTTTCTGGTAGCAATTTACATCATTTACTGTATCTGATGCTTTGTATCCAATAATTTAGTGCATAAAATGTGAGAAAAGATGATTTCCATGTCCGATACTTACTTACAATATGGTGGCAAGTTCTGAGCACCTATGCCTTAGGGTGAAGAGACTGTAGCACCAGTCGAGCAGGGCAGTACTCCCAAGGAAGATGGAAAGCTGATGACAGGGAGAGCTGGAGCTCCCGTTTCATCAGCCCTCAGGACTCGTTCCTGACCATCCTCCTTTGCTGAACTTTTTCAGTGTCTCAGTTACACAGAGAGTAGACCAGCATGCTCTCCAATACAAGTTTCTCTAACTATCAACACCAAACTACGTACGCGCTACACACTACACTTCCTTTTCTAAATTTAGTAAAATGGCGCACGAAAATCTTGCCTCGGAGTCCCCAGGGGGGGGGACCATAAATGCCCCCACCATTCGCCCCTCTCCAGGCAACGGCTCAAGGAGCTGCCTGGAACCACCGTCTGACTCACTCCTTCTTCATTTCTGTAACATTCGCGGCCTTTCCTCTAACTTTCACGCTGTCGAACACCACCTCTTCTCCTCTAAACCTCACCTTCTCTTTCTCACTGAGACTCAGCTGTCTGAGGCAACTGACAGCAAGCCCTTTTCTGTATCCTCCTACTTTCTCTATTCTCGTTTCAAAGCCAAAGGTGGCTGTTGCGTATATGTACGCAACGATCTATCTTGCTCTCGTGTTCCTGAACTTGATTCTTCTGAATTCTCTACTCTCTGGCTTCGGCTTTCCTGTCATTCTCTGACTAAATATATCTGTGCTGTTTACTTATCTCCTAATTCTACTGACTATCAAAAATTCTTTGACTATCTTACTTCTACGATGGAGCACATTCTGTCCATTTCTCCTTTCTCTGAAATCTCCATTCTAGGAGATTTCAATGTTCACCACCACCTTTGGCTCTCCTCTCCTTTAACTGATTCACCTGGTGAACAAGCCTACATCTTTTCTATCCTTAATGACCTAGAGCAGCTTGTACAGCACCCTACCCGTATCCCTGACCGCCTTGGAGAGAGTTCCAACATACTTGACCTTTTCCTAACAACTAATCCTTCTGCTTACACTGTTCATCTTTTCTCTCCGTTGGGCTCCTCCGATCACAATCTTATTACCTTAACATGTCCAATCGCTCCAGTACGGCCTGTGGACCCTCCAAAGAAACGCCGCCTGTGGCACTTTGGAGCTGCAGATTGGGAGGCCCTCAGGCAGTACTTCTTTGATTTTCCATGGAATGATTATTGCTTCCATGGCCGGGAGCCATCTGAGTGTGCCTTGCGCGTTACGGAGGTTATTCTCTCAGGCATGGAAGCATACATTCCTTTCTCATATCCTCTGACTAATGCAAGAAAGCCTTGGTTTAATCACGCCTGTTCTAATGCAGTCCGCAACAAGGAGAGGGCCTATAAGAGGTACCGGAGCCAACCCACCGCTGAATCACACCTTTTATACATTTCTGCCCGGAATCGTGCTAAGTCTGCTCTTCGCTCTGCTAAAAACAATTTCATCCGTGCTAAATGTTCCCAACTCTCCAACTCGAATTCTTCTCGCTCCTTCTGGCACCTTGCCAAAAACCTTTCTAACAACTTTACCTCATCATCCTTCCCTCCTCTTTTCTACTCTGATGGCTCAGTAGCTATTTCTTCTACTGATAAAGCAGATCTCTTTGCTCAGACTTTCTCCTCCAATTCCACCTTAGATGATTCCGGTGCTATTCCTCCATCACTTCCCCCCTCTGACTTCCTTATGACTGGCATTAAAATTTCTTCAGCAGATGTATTTTCTGCCATTACTGGCCTCAATACTAAAAAGGCATACAGTCCTGATGGAGTCCCTCCTGTTGTTCTCAAAAACTGTGCTTATGTGCTTAAACCCTGCCTAGGTAAACTCTTTCGCCTTTGTCTCTCAACTTGTACCTTTCCTTCTTGCTGGAAGTTTGCTTTCATTCAGCCAGTCCCAAAGAAGGGTGACCATTCCCAACCCTCTAACTATCGTCCAATTGCTTTAACATCCTGCGTATCAAAAGTTTTCGAGTCAATTCTTAACAGAAAAATTTTAAAGCACCTTTCCTGTCACAACCTTCTTTCCGATCGTCAGTATGGGTTCCGTCAGGGACGCTCCACTGGCGATCTTCTCACCTACCTTTCTGACTCTTGGTCATCCTCCTTTCGGAACTATGGCGAAAGCTTTGCCATTGCACTTGACATCTCAAAGGCTTTCGATCAAGTCTGGCATAAATCTTTAATTTCCAAACTGCCCTCCTACGGTTTCTATCCTTCTATCTGTGCCATCATCTCTAGCTNTGGTCATCCTCCTTTCGGAACTATGGCGAAAGCTTTGCCATTGCACTTGACATCTCAAAGGCTTTCGATCGAGTCTGGCATAAATCTTTAATTTCCAAACTGCCCTCCTACGGTTTCTATCCTTCTATCTGTGCCTTCATCTCTAGCTTCCTTTCTGGTCGTTCTATAGCCGCTGTTGTAGACGGCCATCGTTCCTCTCCTAGACCTATCAACAGTGGTGTTCCTCAGGGTTCTGTCCTATCACCTACTCTCTTCCTTTTATTCATCAATGACCTTCTAAGCTGTACATCTAACCCTATCCACTCATATGCTGATGATTCCACCCTTCACCTTTCCATTCGGTTCCCGCAACGTCCATCTCAGCAGTTACTTCAACAAAAAAGGGATGAGGCTATGGCACACCTAATGTCTGATTTGGCTCGTATCTCTGATTGGGGTAAAAATAATCTTGTTATTTTCAATGCATCAAAAACTCAGTTCTTACACATATCGACCCGACAAAATCTTCCTCAGGATTACCCACTAGTGTTTAATAATGAACAGTTATGTCCTGCATCATCCTTGAACATGCTTGGGGTTTCATTCTCTCAGGATTTGTCTTGGAAAGAACATATTACATCTCTTGTGAAATCTGCTTCCAAGAGATTAGGTGTGCTAAGCCGATTCCGTACTTTCTTTACCCCTGCACAGTTGTTGACCTTGTACACGGGTTTTATTCGCCCGTGTATGGAGTACAACTCTCATGTGTGGGGTGGCTCCCCACATGCAGCTCTTCTCAAAAGGGTGGAGTCAAAGGCTTTTCGTCTCATTAACTCTCCTTCTCTTACTGATTCCCTTCAACCATTGTCTCTTCGCCGCAATGTTGCATCTTTATCTCTCTTCTATCGCTACTTCAATGGTCACTGTTCCTCTGAACTGTCTGCTTGCATCCCTCCACCTCTACGACGGGCACGTAGTACCCGTCTAGCAACAAACTCTCATCCCTTTTCTGTCCAACTCTCTAATGCAAGAGTTAACCGTTACTCCCAGTCTTTCATTTACGCAACTGGTCAACTCTGGAACTGTTTTCCTCTGTCTGTATTTCCTACTTCCTATGATCTCCAGTCTTTCAAACGCAGTGTGTCCAGGCATCTCGAATTGAACGGATCTTGAATTTGGCTCTCTTTTGTACTGTTTTTGCTTTTTCTTGGAAGGAACAGTATGCAGGCCTGTGGCCTTTGGTTCCTTCTTCCTTGCATAAAAAAAAAAAAAAAAAAAAAAATCACCTCTAAATCATCATTTTTTGGTTAAAATTCAATTAATTCATGCTTTGTGTGCATTATTTATGTGAAAGGGGATCTAAATAAGTGCTATGCATGTCCGGTAGGGAGGTAGGAAGGTAGTTTTCTGATTTAGGTTAGGTTAGGTTAGGGTCAGGAATGACCAGTGCTGGAGCTTCAGGGCCACTATCCGGACAAGACCACTGTACGGACATGCCTTTGGCTCTATTACGTCGGATAGTGGAGGGATTACTGTATACATGGGTGAGACAGGAGAGTGGAAGGGTTGCTGACAGAGCATTGATGGACTATGTGGTTGTGTCCAGGAATGTAATAGGAAGATTGTTGGATGTGAGAGTTTTGTGAGGGGAGGGTGGAGGAAAGTTGACAGTAGGTAAGAGATGGGTGAGAGCTAAGAGAGTTAGGTGTGGCAGGGAGAGAAAATGATAGCATATCAAGAGAAACTGAGAGGTAAGTGGAATGCAGCGAAAGATCAGGAGAGTGGCAGTGTGGAGGAGGAATGGCAGTTGTTTAAGAGTGATGTGGTGGGGCATGCGGAAGAGGTGTGTGGTGTGAGACGAGTGGGTGGTGGTGTAAGAAAGGGAAGTGAATGGTGGTGCGAGGAAGAAAGTATGGCTGTGGCTGAGAAGAGACATGCATATGAAGTGTGGTTGCAGAGGAAGGATGAGGTGTCATATGAGAGGTATAAGGAAAAGAGGAATAAGGCGAGAAGGGTTGTGCGTGATGCTAAAGTGGCAGCAGATGAGGGGTGGGGTAGGTGGATAACTGAGAATTTTCAAGAGAATAAGAAAATGTTTTGGAAGGAGGTGAAAAGGGTGCAAAAGGGAGAGTCTGGGAAGGAGGAGCGAGTAAAAGCAGAGGATGGAAGGATGTTAACTGAGATGGATGCAGTAAGGAAGAGATGGGCGGAGTATTTTGAAAGATTGTTAAATGAAGAGGAGGAAAGGGAGGCTGAGACTGTGGCAGATGGAAGGATGCAAGGAACAGATGTGTTGGGAGAGTTGAATGAATCTTTGATCACGATGGAGGATGTGCAAGAGGCAGTAAAGCAGATGAAAACAGGGAAAGCTGCAGGTGTGGATGGGTGTGCTGTGGAATGCCTGAAAGGTGGTGGAGCGACTATTGTTGACTGGTTAGTAAGATTGTTGAATGTGTGCTTTGTGCAAGGTATTGTGCCAACTGACTAGGCAAGTGCTTGTGTGGTTCCACTGTATAAAGGTACGGGTGATAAGTATGAATGTACTAGCTTTAGAGGTATAAGTCTGTTCAGTGTTGTAGGTAAGGTGTATGGTACAGTGTTAATTAAGAGAGTTAGAGAGGGTACAGAGGGAGTGACTGGTGATGAGCAGTGTGGCTTTAGGAGAGGGAGGGGATGTGTGGATCAGGTGTTTGCTGTGAGACAGGTGTGTGAAAAGTATTTAGCGAAAGGTAAGGATGTGTTTTGGGCATTCCTGGATTTAGAGAAAGCATATGATAGAATTGATAGGGAGGCTTTGTGGAATGTTTTAAGATTGTATGGGCTTGATGGCAGGTTACTAAAAGGAGTGAAAAGTTTTTATGTAAATAGTAGATCATGTGTAAGAGTGGGAAATACTATGAGTGATTGGTTTCCGTGAGAGTGGGGCTGCGGCAGGGATGTGTGATGTCGCCTTGGTTGTTTAATATTTATATGGATGGTGTTGTAAGGGAGGTAAATGCAAGAGTGTTAGGTGGAGGACTGGGTCTGGTGAATGATGGTAGAGAGTGGAATATGAAGCAGCTGCTGTTTGTGGATGATTCAGAGAAGAGATTGAGACAGTTGGTAGAGGAGTTTGGAAGGATGTGCAAAAGGAGGAAACTGAAAATAAATGAGAATAAGAGTAAAGTGATGAAGTGTACGAGGTTGGTAGATGGTAGGATGATGAATATAGTTTTGAATGGTGAGATGCTTGAGGAGGTTGAGTGATTTAAGTATTTAGGGTCACATGTTGCTGTGGATGGAAGAATAGATGCAGAAGTGAAGTTTAGAATGAATGAAGTTGGAAATGTGCTGGGAGGAATGAAAAAAGTGTTTGGATGTCATTCACTCAGAATGGATGTAAAGAGAAGGCTGTATGAGGGTATTGTGGTACCGACTGCATTATATGGGGCTGAAACATGGAATATGGGTGTAGCAGAGAGGAAAAGTTTGAATGTAATGGAGATGAGGTGTCTGCGGAGTATGTGTGGAGTGACACGTATGGATCGAGTGAGAAATGATGAAGTGCGAAGGAGAACTGGAATCGTTCGGGAGATGGCTGATCGAGTTGAGCAGAGGGTGTTGCGATGGTTTGGGCATATGGAGAGAATGGAAAATGAGCGATTGGTGAAAAAGGTAACTAGATCTGATGTGAGAGGTGTAAGGCTGAGAGGAAGACCACGAATAGGATGGATGGACAGTGTGAAGAGAGCGTTGGATGCGAGAGGGTTGTCTGTTGAGCAAGGAAGAGTGGCTGTGCATGACAGAAATGAATGGAGGGAAATTGTGAATGAATAAATGATAACACAGCCCTGAGGGGATATTCTCCCGAGTTTTGTCTGATCAGCTGATCAGGTCAGGTGTGGGTAAGGGGATGGGTCCATTATGATGTGGAAGGGGTAAACCAGCTTTCCTGTCGGGCCCTGCTGCGGATGTCACTGACTGCACTGTGTGGTTGACCCTCGTGCAGTGTGGTGCGGTGAGGATCTGTCCCTTCTCCCCTTTGGGGCTAAGATGCGAATGAATGTGATGTGTATGAGTGGATGAGTAAATTGGTAGTGTGTTGACCTGTCTCGGCTACCTCCCTTTTCCTGGGGGAAGCAGCCTAGGTATATAGATAGATTCTGCATAAGAGTAGGGCATAGGGATCATTTCAATGGATGAAATCAGTGGAAAAATCCGTGGAAGATTTGCGTAGCATGGCACAGCCGGGCAGGCGAGAGGAAAGGGTAATGGAGAGAAGGTAGGGAGGGGAGTCAAGAATGGGGAAAAATGGCTAAATTGTCAACAATGGATGGGAGTACAGATGACATTAGCAGCACTGACTATTGTTGGACTACTGGCAGTACTACATGAAAGCCCAGGCAAATTCAAAATAACACAGAATCACAAAAGTGACGCCCCAAGGTATGATCCATTGTGACCGAGCGTCACGAAAGTGACGCCCCGCAGTTAAGGGGTTAAATGCACTTCCTGCCAAAAAATCTGAAAACTAAATTAAAACTGCTGAACACATCAATATATCCAAAACAACTAAGCAAGTATGTTTATGCCTCACTGACAAATAGTCAAGAAAGAAAAGTATAAAATGGCTGTGAATTCACATTTCTGGTAAGAAACATCATTAATGATGCCAGCCAAACTAATTTACCCATTCACTAGTACTGTCACACTTGGGTAAAAGGAGCATACCAAAGGTAATACCCATAAAGATGTAGTAAACACACCAGTAGCTTTGTCAGTCATGTACAGTCAACCCCTGCTATTCGCGGGTTCACATATTCCTGGATTTTTCTGGGAAATTAATTCAAGATATTTCCTGATTTTCCCACAGCATCAGCTTTTCCTAATGGTTCATAAGTGATTTTTTGCACGTTTTCTTGAGAAATACTAACCTATACAGCTAAACTGTGCAGCTACCCTGTACAGGTATAGGCTGTTCAGCACATAACAAACCCTCATAGTCATCAACACATGGTAAGTACAGTACACTGTACCTAGATGGGCTTGTGTACCATCCTGTAATGTCTTTTTAGGAAGTATTAATGTGCCACAAAATGCATTTACAGGTGTTATGGTGGGTTTGTAGGTAACAGGAATAGCTAAAACACTGAAATCAGTGACTTCTCTGGTAGGTCTGGGCTATTTGCAGAATTCAACATTCGTGGGGCGTTCTGGTACATAACCCCCCGTGAAAGGTGGGACCTGACTATACTTAACAGTATGTAAATTACATTTTCACATATTTTTGCACTGTCTGAAGCACAGACCACCACTTGTGAACTACAAATACTGAGATGAAGTAAAGGTGTCAACTTCCTTACAACAAAAGGCCTGAATGCTTCTAATATCTCATTAAAAAAAAGAAAAAAAAAAAGAAGATAGTATGCAGATACTTAATGCCAGCAGTATCTGACTATTGTGAAGAATTTAAAAAACCAGGAAACACACACTGAGGACAAACCACGAAGTTAATCTTTAGGTAAGTGAACTCATTGAAACTATCCAGAATGGGTGAATAACTTGGTTTGCACAGACTCTTGACTGTTTAGGAGATACCTAATTACCAGCACTGTGACAATAAAAAAAAATATTAGACTTTTGGAAGTCATGTTTATGTGGTAGGTGGAGGCATCCACTCACTCGATGTAATGCTGTGCTGCTTTGGGTGTCTGCCCTTTCCTCCCTTCCTTACTTCCTCATCTGTCTTTCTTCTTTCATTCTTTTCTCTTCATTCTGCCTATGGGCAACTTTACACTCCCTCTTCTGTCTTTCTTTCCTTTACTCTTTCCTCTTCATTCTGCCTTTGGGTGACTACACTTAGTGACAAGCCAAATGGTTTCCTGTACACCAGAAAACCATTTACTATGCTGAGTGGTAACCATATAACCAAATTATGGTGCCTGTTGGTTAAGTGGGTAATTAAGACATTCCAATCAGATTGAGACTGTGTAGGTTTATATCCAAGGGATGGTTGGGGTTTATTGCTCTCGTAATGCCACTTACGGAAGAGTGAGGCTGGTCACTCGCATCTTCAATGTCAGGATCAACTTGCCTAGCCCCGGGCTCCTACGCTCCTCATGGGACCACATAGGATTGGATGATGGATGGATGGATGGATGGAAGTCAATTTTCAAATCCGCTGAAACCTTATTTGAATGAAAGGTGTACAGAGATGTATGCAATGTCTGAAGACTGATAAGGCAGTGAAAGCCATGGTCATGAAATTCAGAGCTAATACATAAACAATGAGTGTGAAGGAGATATCTTTGATTAGAATAGTTTTGTGGTAAGCAAAATTATATGTATTCACATCATTACGTTATTACTCAACATGCAATACATTTACCATGCCCCTCACATTTTGTTCTGACAAAGTGATACTCATCCATCCATCCATCATCCAATCCTGTCACCTCATGAGAAGCGTAGGAGCCCAGGGTTAGGCAAGTTGGTCCTGACAATTAAGATGTGAGTGACTAGCCTCACTCATCCCTGAGTGGCATTACATGAGCAATAAACCCCAACCACCCTTTCAATATAAACCCACACTGGCTCAGTCCAATTGGAGCACCTTAATTACCCACTAAACCCCCAGGCACCATAATTTGGTTATATGGTTATATATGTGAGTGAATTTAAGTACTTGGGCAGTGTGATGAGTAAGGATGGTAGTCTGGAGGGTGAAGTGCTCGAAAGGGTACAGCAGGGAAGGAAGGTTGGTGGTTCGTTGAAAGCAGTGATAAGAAACAGAGAGGTGAGCATGGAAGTGAAAAAGTTGTTACATGACAGTATTGTGATACCAACTCTGACATATGGAAGTGAAGCTTGGACCCTGTTGGAAGGACAGAAGTCAAAAGTGAGAGCAGTGGAAATGAGTTATTTGAGAGGAGCATGTGGAGTCACATGGAGAGACAGACTACCAAATGAGGAAGTGAAGGAGCGTTGTGGTGTGCTTGAGGACGTGATGGGAAGCGTTAGGAGAAACACGTTAAGGTGGTTTGGGCATGTGGAGAGGATGGAGAGTGAAAGATTGACGAGGAGAGTGTATGTGAGTGAGGTGGAGGGGGCGAGAGGGAGGGGGAGGCCGAGGATGAGATGGAGGGATGGAGTGGAGAGGTATATGAGAGAGGGGGGTGTGAGTTGGGAGCATGGTAGTGAAATGGCAGGGGACAGAGTGACATGGAGGCGATTTGTTTGTGGCCACCCCGTTCGAGATTGAGGCGTCTGGCAATAGATAGATAGATAGATAGGTTACCACCCAGCATAGTAAATGGTTTCCTGTACAAAGTCACCCGTAGGCAGAAAGAAAAGGAAAGCATGAAGAGAAGAGAGACAGAAGATGGAACGTAAATCACCCATAGGCAGGATAAGGAAAATTGAAGGAAAGACAGACAGACAAGGAAGGAAGGAAGAGAGGAAAGGGCAGACATCCAAAGCAGCACTACACTGAGTGAGTGATGATGGGTGCCCCCACCTACCACATACATTACTCACATAAAGTAAAGGAAATCTCAGTCTAAAGAACAGTGCTGATAAAACAAATTAATTCTCCACTGCGATGATTATTTTCATTGTATTCTAAATTATTTTTTGAACAATATCATTCTACAGTACACATCTTGGAGTGAATATGTTGAATTTAAGATACTCAAATTAGGAAACATGAAGCTAAAAACAATAAAATACGGATTTTCCACTTGACTGTCTAAACTCTGATGTCCTCAAAATGGGTCTTTTCATCACCACTGTTACCAAAATCACCACCCTAACCAACTCCCACATTCAAAGGGACAGGGAGATTCAGCACAAAGCTATTTTCTCTCTGTGAAGACACAAATTAGAAAAGGAGTTGCAAACAAATATATTACACTTCCTTACGATAAATAACAGAGTGAACGACTCAAAATCTACAAAATGGGATCTTTGAACCTGAACACTGTCACAGGTGTCTGATAAGAAGGAGGGATATTTCTGTCCACAACTGTACTATCAACACCTTTTTATTCTTCCCTGTCCTTAATCCAAAACCAGTCCCACCCCAAACCTCCATCTCATGTACATTATACTGGAGTCAACAGCCTTTACCTTTTTGGAGACATATGAGAAGAAACCTCAAGTAGTGTAAAGCTACAGTCTGCTGTTTCTCATTTTAGATTTCCTTTTTATCCAAGATGACAAAGGAAAAAAAAAAAAATCTATCATCCAGTATTACCTATTAAGCTGCTTTGACAGTTCCAAAGTTCCAGTGCCAGACGCACAGAAAAAAAGGTTATATTCTGGAACACAACTGTACAGGGAAGGTACCGTAATCATGCACTGTAGTACAGTACAGCAGAATCTCCTACATCACGCAACCCTAAATAGCAGACTCAGAATATGCAGCAACAGTTTGCAACATCAGTAAATCGCAGATGTTACACAATATTCGTGATGCAGCCTCAACAGCGAGAGTTTCCCGATGCCTCATATAATATGTGCCGTGTGTCTAGTCAGCTGTGAATTACTATACCAATCTCCAAGCATAGCACTTACTCAAAGCCAAGCACAGCGCTTCCCTACCACACCAACCACCCGCGTGCCTCATTGCACTGTCTCCTCTCTGTTGACAGCGTATCGTTCTGATGTGATGTACGAGAAGATCCACCCCCCCCCCATGTTTCCTCCGCCTGCCCATTGTTACCATGGCTGAATGAAACCCTCCTAAGCCTACAACTTCTTTGAGGAAGGGGAAGAAGCGAACATTAAATTACACCCAAAAGTTTGATGTAATAAGGAGGACTGATGGCCGTGAGAAGAAAGCCAAAGATGCCCACCATTACAGACTCAATGAGGATGATCTCTCCTAATGGCCGCATTGTTTACCAACCACCACTCCGACTGGATGTGTCAGTGTATCAAGCATTCTAAACCTTCATTTATAGCCTTAAGAGATATGTTTATAAAAATGCCCAGTAGCTGTGGTAATCTAGGAATAATAACAAGTAACCTGTGAATGACTCATTTCAATAGAAAATATGGAAAGGCCACACCTGTACGTTAAAGACCTAAGCTCAATGTATCAATGACACATGGGTAGCTGAGGGCGACAACAACACCACTTCTGTTGTCTCCACACTGGACTTTCAGGGGTTCCTGAAAGAGGTTGATGAGGAAGCAGCATGAGGCAGAAGCACACTCGCCTTGTACTGAGAGGCCATAGTCAGCCTCAAGCCTTGGAACCCCTCCCCTCTCCCCCGTCCATTCAAGCAATGTCATCAGTCAGAGTCAGGTAAGAATCTTACAATATTGTTCCATCCATCCATCAACCAATCCAAAGTTGCCCCACAGAGAAGCGTAGGAGCCTGGGGCTAGGCAAGTTGGTCCTGACATTTAAGATGAGAGTGACCAGCCTCACTCATCCCTGAGTGGCATTACGTGAGCAGTAAGTCCCAACCATCCCTTGGATATAAACCTACACAGGTAAGAATCTTACAATATTGTTCATTGCCATTAAATATGCTTCACTAATTTCTTTTCCAGGTTGTTAGTGTTTGCTTGTGACCAGTTTGATGTAGGTTTGGGGGTAAGGGGGGCAACTTTTCCAAAATGACAGACTCATAAGTAATTTTCCCTATAAGATTAGTTATTTCTAACTCACAGAATTCTCAAATTGCAGCATGTGCTCAGTCTCATAAGAGCACACTTTAGGAGGTTCTGCTGTACATCCCTGGCTTTCAATGAAGACCATGCTGTAGAGGGACACCTTCCTGTGGTGCCCCTGATATAACTAGGCAATGGTTATACACGTTTCTCAAAACCATTTCAAGCTCTTTGGGATTGGTGGACTATAAGCAATGGGCAGTTTTAGCCTGCAGTTCACTAGGTTCAGTTTTCAGATGAGCCTGATCACTACAAAAACAACATGAGGACTGTTTACAAATCTTTCCCAACAACCAGTGCCATGCCATACCTCCATCTCATGCTCTGAGCTCTGGTGTGAAGGTCGCCGCTTGCAGACTGTGCGGTGGAAGCTGTCCGAGATCTGTCCGTCCTCCATTCTGGCCTTGGGGTAGGACACTAGTGCCTTGGTTGCATTCTCCCAGTTGATGAATGTGTCTTCCCAAGCCTGCATAAGATTGCATGGTCAGCAAGGAGGCCAAGTTTTCAAGTCAGTCTGAATTAGTCTCTCTCTCTCTCTCTCTCTCTCTCTCTCTCTCTCTCTCTCTCTCT
>JAGKTI010001999.1:0-31083 GCA_018397915.1 Birgus latro
CCAATTATCGTCCCCCATCCTCTCCACATGTCCAAACCACCTCAGCCTACCTCTCCTCATCACAACACCAATACACTCCAGTCCCATCCTACCTCTCAACTCTTCCGTCGTAAACCCAGCCCCCCTCAGGCCTTACACGCAGGGACGCACTGCACATCCACCTAATCATTGTCATTTCTGTACGTTTAAACCTGCGAATATCCTCTTCCTTTACTGCCCAGGTCTCACTACCATACAGCATCACACTCCTAACACATGCTGCATACAAAAACCCCTTAGCACGTAAGGAGAGTCCTCTCAATGTCAGGAGAGGCAACAGCTCCCTGAACTTCTTCCAACCACTTCTCACCCTAGCAACTGAGCTAACTCCAGCCCCACCTCCGGCACATAACATGTCTCCCAAATAATGAAACTCCTCCACACACTCAAGAGACTCACCTGCAAGTTCAACCCTCTCATGCCTAACAATCTCTACCTGCTCTCCCCGACACGCGGCACACGTGAAATCAGCATCATCTCGCAGTCTACCTCTAAAACCACTACATCTCTTGTGCACCCATTTATCACAAACACTACACAAGATGGAATTACTTCCCACACCCTTGTGGCAAACTGCACATGGCCACTCTCCCTCTCCTCTGATTGTACTGCCACCAACCCTAGATACCATCACTTTTGTTTTATCTGCATTTTCCCTTAAGCCCTTGTACCCCATACCATCTCTCCACTTCTTAAATCCTTCCTCTGCCTCCTTTTCATTCTCTGCAATGAACACCAAATCATCAGCATACAACATCTCCCATGGGAGTCCATCTCTGAAGTCACGTGAGAGGGCTTCAAGCACCATGATAAACAACAAGGGACTCAAAACTGACCCCTGATGCACACCAACATTCACGGAAAACTCATCACTCAAAGCTCCATTCACTCTTACCTGGGTGCGAGCACCCATGTACATGGCCATAACCACCCTAACTAGCCACTCTTCCAACCCTAGCTTTCTCATTGCCCACTTCACCACCTCTCTAGGGACTCTGTCAAAGGCCTTTTCCAAATCAACAAAAACAAAATACAATTCCCTTTTCTTTCCGATATATTTTTCCTGAAGCTGTCAAACAATGAGTATGGCATCAGTGGTCCCCCTACCTGGCATAAACCCAAACTGCATCTCATCGATATTCACTCTTTCTCTAATCATACCTTTTAGAACTCTCTCCATTACTTTCATTATCTGATCTAAGAGCTTTAACCTCTGTAATTTCCCCTTTCCAGGGCATCACCCTTCCCTTTGTACACATTTACAATTACACTCTTCAGGCAATCATCTGGGACAACACACTCATATATAATCATATTTATCAGGTCAGTGACTAACGTCACCCCAGTATCTCCTGAGGCCTTCAACATTTCGGCAGTCAACCCAGACACACCTGCCGCCTTCCCCACCCGCATCCTGCCTATTGCCTGACTCACAGTAGCAGCGTCAATCAAAGGCCAAGGGTCAAACACTGGATCAACTGGCTCCAAACCTTCTCTATCCCAATCAAACTCCTCATTCAACAACCAGTTATAATGCTCTCTCCATACATCTTTAATATCCTCACTGTTCACCACTACCCTTCCATCATCATTCTTCACACACTGCTCACCTACAATGTCCCAATTATCTCTCTTCACCTGATTTGCCACCCTAAAAATCATATTTTTCCTTTCTCCATGATTTAGATTATCTGTGACTCAGACTTCGCCCTGTATACCTCTCTTCTAGCCCTGCGCTTGGCAGCCAAGTACTCCTTCCTGTCACCACCCTTCTTCTATTCCCGGAAAAGCGTTCTTTTCTCCTTAACTGCAGCTTCTATATATATATATATATATATATGTTGTTATCCCTCCTTGTTTAAGGTTTTATAGGCTTCCCAGTAGTTACTATAGATTGTACTTCCAGGCCAAGTAATTTGATTTATGAGAGGAACAAACATTTCATGGTTGTGTCACTCTCCCTCTGGTTCCTGCAATGCAGGGATTGGCATTTAGGGGTAAAGTATCCCATCAGGGGTAATTTTAAAGTCTTCTAGCAGTAACAAGTCCCATCCAGAGTACAGCAGGTTGTATGAGCACAACTTATATCTAGAAAATGAGACCAGCCAATTTTGGCTGACTGACGAGATTCCCCATGCCTGCTCCCTTCCAGACAAATAGATGTAAACTTTTGATATTTTGATTATTGTATGAAACCACAAAAATTATCATTTTTCTATAACAGTCATATACCCATATGTAAAAGCATAATTTTGTCACCCACTGGAACTCCAGGTAATGTAGGCCTTCTCCAGATCTCTTCGTTTCATTTTTGAAGGCTCCAACGTGCTTGCATGCGTCGGCCTTGGTCACCTAATGGCGGCTCTCCACGCTGCTCGATCCCTGGCAGCCTCCCTGTTCAGTCCCTTAACCCTTAAGTCACACTTAATGACCTAGTCCCATGTCTTTCTCGGTCTACCCCTCCCAACCCCTCCCCTAGTATTAACACCTCTCACCCTCTGTACCCAATTATCATCCCCCATCCTCTCCACCTGTCCAAACCACCTCAGCCTACCTCTCCTCATCACAACACCAATACACTCCAGTCCCATCCTACCTCTCAACTCTTCCATCGTAAACCCAGCCCCCCCAGGCCTTGCACGCAGGGACGCACTGCACATCCACCTAATCATTGTCATTTCTGTACGTTTAAGCCTGCGAATATCCTCATCCTTTACTGCCCAGGTCTCACTACCAAACAGCATCACACTCCTAACACATGCTGCATACAAAGACCCCTTAGCATGTAAGGAGAGTCCTCTCAATGTCAGGAGAGGCAACAGCTCCCTGAACTTCTTCCAGCCACTTCTCACCCTAGCAACCGAGCTAACTCCAGCCCCACCTCCGGCACATAACATGTCTCCCAAATAACGAAATTCCTCCACACACTCAAGAGACTCACCTGCAAGTTCAACCCTCTCACGCCTAACAATCTCCACCTGCTCTCCCTGACACGCCGAACACATGAAATCAGCCTCATCTCGCAGTCTACCTCTAATACCACTACATCTCTTGTGCACCCACTTATCACAAGCACTACACAAGATGGAATTACTTCCCACACCCCTGTGGCAAACTGCACATGGCCACTCTCCCTCTCCTCTGATTGTACCACCACCAACCCCCAACCCTAGATATCATCACTTTTGTTTAATCTGCATTTTCCCTTAAGCCCTTGTACCCCATACCATCTCTCCACTTCTTAAATCTTTCCTCCGCCTCCTTTTCATTCTCTGCAATGAACACCAAATCATCAGCATACAACATCTCCCATGGGAGTCCATCTCTGAAGTCACATGAGAGGGCTTCAAGCACCATGATAAACAACAAGGGACTCAAAATTGACCCCTGATGCACACCAACATTCACGGAAAACTCATCACTCAAAGCTCTATTCACTCTTACCTGGATGCGAGCACCCATGTACATGGCCATAACCACCCTAACCAGCCATTCTTCCAACCCTAGCTTTCTCATTGCCCACTTCACCACCTCTCTAGGGACTCTGTCAAAGGCCTTTTCCAAATCAACAAAAACAAAATACAATTCCCTTCTCTTTCCGATATATTTTTCCTGAAGCTGTCGAAGAATGAATATGGCATCAGTTTTCCCCCTGCCTGGCATAAACCCAAACTGCATCTCATCGATATTCACTCTTTCTCAAATCATACCTTCTAGAACTCTCTCCATTACTTTCATTATCTGATCTAAGAGCTTTATACCTCTGTAAATTCCCCTTTTCTGGGCATCACCCTTTCCTTTGTACACATTTACAATTACGCTCTTCAGGCAATCATCTGGGACAACGCACTCATATATAATCATATTTATCAGGTCAGTGACTAACCTCACCCCAGTATCTCCTGAGGCCTTCAACATTTCGGCAGTCAACCCAGACACACCTGCCGCCTTCCCCACCTGCATCCTGCCTATTGCCTGACTCACAGTAGCAGTGTCAATCAAAGGCCAAGGGCCAAACACTGGATCAGCTGGCTCCAAACCTTCTCTATCCCAGTCAAACTCCTCATTCAACAATCGGCTATAATGCTCTCGCCATGCATCTTTAATATCCTCACTGTTCACCACTACCCTTCCATCATCATTCTTCACACACTGCTCACCTACAATGTTCCGATTATCCTTCTTCACCTGATTTGCCACCCTAAAAATCATATTTTTCCTTTCACCATGATTTAGATTATCAAGTAAAAGTCTCTGTGACTCAAACTTCGCCCTGTATACCTCTCTTCTAGCCCTGCGCTTGGCAGCCAAGTACTCCTCCCTGTTACCACCATTCTTCCATTCCCGGAAAAGCCTTCTTTTCTCCTTAACTGCAGCTTCTACACCCTCATCCCACCACCAAGTTACTTTATGTCTTGGTGGGCCTCTTGTCCAACCGCATATTGCATCGGTAACTCTCAAGAGGTTGTTCTTAAGGGCTCTATACTTTTCATTAGTACCTCTATCTGCGGCTTCCTGTTCAGCCACCACTCTCCTCATCTCACTATAAAAGGCATCCCTTACTGATTGGTTTCCCAGCTTCCATATTTTCTTCCTAGGTACATATGTCCTCCTTCTCATAACTCGTTCCTTAAGCACCATGTCACAAATCAACAGTTTGTGCTGCTGCACACACTCCTCGCTTCCTATAACTTTAACATCCCTCACTAATCTCCTATCAACCCTCCTGACCAGAAAATAATCTATCTGACTACTCTTTCCCCCGGACTCGTACATAATCAACCGGCTGATTCTTTTCCTAAAATGTGTGTTGCACACAATCATGTCCATAGCCTCCCCAAACTCGAGTATTCTTTCCCCTTCCGCATTCCTCACACCATATGCACATCCTCCTTGGACTCCTTCATAACCTTGAGCTGCTTCACCCACAAGACCATTTAAATCCCCTCCCAGAACCACTACCTCATCATCACCCATACCACTTACTACACTTATTAAATCATCCCAAAATCTATTCTTCTCTGCGTCATCCAATCCTACCTGTGGAGCATATGCCGATATAACTGAAATCAGTTTCTGCCCGATCAAAATTTTCACTACTAATATCCTATCACTTACTCTTATAACATTTATGACATATTCCACCCATTTCTCTGCAACCAACACACCCACGCCCCCATATCCGTCAGTTCCCCCCTGCCAAAACAACTTACAGTAGCAATCCTTCCCAACAATCTTTCTGGCTGATCCACCCCTGTACCGGACTTCCTGCAAACATGCCACATCCACCCACCTCCTACTGAATGCCTCAAACACTTCCCCCGCTCTTCCTCTCAAACTTCCCACATTCCACGAACCCACCCTAAACCCCCTGGGTGATTTGCTGTCCTCAGGCTTGCTTTGGTGCTTGTTTTTGTAGTTCATAGTCGTCTTACTAGAGGCTGTGGTAGTGGCCTCGGGGCCACATGTACTCAGAATTTGAATTGAAGTTTAATTTAAATCCTCCTGAAGAATGCTAGCAATGCCATCATGAGATGAGTTTCATGAGTCGCGGTCATTTACTTGTTCTTAAATGGAAAACATCTTGGTTTGTTATGCTTTATCAGTATAACCACAAAATAAGCACCATAGAAGGTGCTGTTATCCATAAAGCTACTTTGGCAGTCCTTGATTTACAGTACAGCACAGTACTGGTTGTAATAAAGTACAGTAAGTCCTTGATAAACGAAAACCCAATATACGAATTTTCAATGTTACAGTAGCGAGGAATGTAGGACAAATTCCACAATACGAAAGGTATCTGTCTCGATGATATGAAAAGCGAAGCGAAAGGAAATACGAAAAATTCAATATGGGCGCGCGTTCACTTGCGGTGAGGCCGTCACAGCAATAAGACAATTTGCCATTAAGACTTTTCGGCGTTAGGACGATTCCCCTTCATTTATTTACATATCGGTTAATTTAGCAAGTACAGTAATCTAATTATTCGAACGCCCAATATTCGGCCCCCCCCACTACTCGGATTTCGTGGGCTGCCCACCCCCCAAAATGCCCAAAAATCTGAAAAAATTTGAAAAAAATCTGATTTTTTTGGACCGCGTCAGGTTGATTTTCCAGTGCGTGGCGATCGGCTGTGTTTACGCACGTGGCGCCTGTCTGTTGGTCCCATTTCCCCGCTCTGTTGCTGCCTTGTGAACAGCTCCGACAATGGCGGCCTAAGTGATTGCTTTTGTGGTGATACTCTACCTACTGCAGGGCTTGATGCTGCTCTTTACCTTCTTCATCATGTGTGATGATGGCCCTGCCTCTTGAGAAGAAGAAAGTGGTTCTGACTCTGGAGAAGAAGAGGGAAGGGTATTGGAAAAGGTGAAGGCCGGGTGGCCGACATCACGGATTCGTCATGAATTCAATCTCCCTCGCTCCATCTTGTTTGATATCAAGAAGTCCCGAGACAAACTACAGCAGTACACGGCTGATTTCACTTCGAAGACCAAACGAAACGTGGAGAGGAAGGTGATGTTTAGTCCTAAGTATGCAGACATCGACCGATCCACGCTGATTTGGTATCGACAACAACATGCTGCTGGTGTGTTGGTACGTGGAACGGAGCTGAAAGCTGCTGCTGAGAAGTTCACGAGGCTCCAGGACTCGTCACTAGACCACACGGGAATTTACTGTTATGTACAGTGCAGTGAAGTGATGTGATCCCAGTTATGCAAAAAAAACGTTGTGGAAAGTGTTGGTGAGAAGTGCTGGTGATTGTAAATTGCGAAGGTGTGTGTGGTGCAATTTCTTCGTGTCAAAGTCGGAGATGATAGAGCGAGTTATACATCAGGACGGCGGCTTCTTTTTCGTAAGTACCCTAACTTCATCAGAATTCCTTGTTTTGTTCTTTCCATATCATTAATCTCATGCACAAACTGTGTGCAAGATGATTTCCATAATGATTTTCATGTCTAACCTGTTTTCAGTATGCATGTGTTAAAAAATTTCCCTAAATGTTAATCATAATTTCCTGCTTTCAATTTAATTTTTTCATGCATGGTTTTAAGTGCACCAGCTATGAAAAAGGTGAATGCCAGTGAATTTCATGTCCGGTCATAACCTAACCTAACCTAACATTGTGTTAATCATAATTTCCTGCTCTTAATTTAATTTTTTCATGCATGATTTTAAGTGCACCAGCCATGAAAAAGGTGAATGCCAGTGAATTTCATGTCTGGTCATAACCTAACCTAACCTAATCTAACCTAACCTAACATTGTGTTAATCATAATTTCCTGCTTTTAATTTAATTTTTTCGTGCATGGTTTTAAGTCCACCAGCTACGAAACAGGTGAATGCCTTTGATTATTGTGCAAGATGATTACCGTAAAGATTTTCATGTCTAACCTGTTTTCAGCATGCTGTAAATATGTTAAAAAATTTCCCTAAATGTTAATCATAATTTCCTGCTTTCAATTTAATTTTTTCATGCATGGTTTTTAAGTGCACCAGCTATGAAAAAGGTGAATGCCAGTGAATTTAATGTCCGGTCATAATCTAACCTAACCTAACCTAACCATTTTTCTGGTAACAATTTACATCATTTACTGTATTTGATGCTTTGTATCCAATAATTTAGTGTATAAAATGTGAGAAAAGATGATTTCCATGTCCGATACTTACTTATACTATGCTGGCAAGTTCTGACCACCTATGCCTCACTCACCTCTAAATCATCATTTTTTGGTTAAAATTCAATTAATTCATGCTTTGTGTGTATTATTTATGTGAAAAGGGACCTAAATAAGTGCTATACATGTCCGGTAGGGAGGTAGGAAGGTAGTTTTCTGATTTAGGTTAGGTCAGGTTAGGGTCATGAATGACCAGTGCTGGTGCTTCGGGGCCCAATATTCGGACAAGACCACTATTCGAACATGCCTTTGGCTCTATTGTGTCGAATAATGGAGGGATTACTGTATATTAGTTTCCGAGTTATATGAGTTATAAAGATGAGGATGGTTTATTCTTTTTATAATAAATGTATAATATGGCATCAAATAGTTGGTCTGTCTATCTATCTATTGCCAGATGCCTCAATCCCGCATGGGGTGGCCACAAACAAATTGCCTCCATGTCACTCTGTCCCCTGCCATTTCACTACCACACTCCCAACTCACACCCCCCTCTCTCATATAGTTGGTATTAGTGGAAAAAAATATAAATGCGAAGGACAAAGTTTATGTAGCGTTAGAGGAAGAAACAGTCTAGATGATCAGGTAATGTCACCAAAAAAGGTGCTGTATGTTGATGTGTTTGGTGAGTGAAACGATGCTTATATCGCCTGTATTACTGTGTGAAAACCAGTATACTCTTGTACTACATATAAATTCGTACCAAATAAATAAATAACTATTATAAGTGGTTTGGAATAGTTACCCTCCCATAAGTCACATTTTCTTTGGAGCCAGGGCCCATAGAAAACAGCCATGTGAGGGTATTCTTACCTGTAGCAGCATTTTAAAGGTCAGGTGAGCGATTTCTCTATGAATTTTCAATGTTTCTCATAAAAAGCAGAGGTTTTAGCCAAAACAATCGAAAATATGCCAGGATTGGGGGAGGTAATTGGATAATAATCTGCCGGGACGGGGCAGGTTAACATAAAGCTTCATATGAGACATTGGCATTTATATAAATGCCTAATAACCTCAAGTGAACGATCAGCATACTCTATATTATACGAATAATCTTCCTATTATATCTACATTCTCAGCTAATCAATCAATCTCAACCTACTGCATCCAAAAATGACAATAAATATTACTGAAGACAGCTATGGGAGACGTCAGATTATAATTCAACGTCGACTACAGTGAGGCAGAAGCAAGTTAATTATTGACTACAAGTGCAAATTATAAATAATATCCAAAGTCTATGCTATTCAGTAAACATAGACATTGATAGGTTCCCATGAAATTAGTTATTATAGTATTAATCAGTTAATATTAAGTATATTTATAGAATGACGGGGAATCGTCTTGGGTGTGCATTTTCCTGATGGGGAATCGTCCATGTTTTGACGGGGATTGTCTGACGGTGAATTGACTTCATGGCGAATTGTCCTGGTTGACCGCGTCACTCCTCGCAGCATCGCTGTACGTGAGGATATTTTCGCAGCTCTACACCTTCTCGTACTGTGTAGACATGCCTTCTAAGCGCCCTGCATCATCTCCAGCATCGGGGGAACCTGCTGCAAAGAAGCAGCAGCACTGTACTCTAACTCTGGAGAGGAAATTGGATATTATAAGACGCCACGAGGAGGGGCAGGGAGTCTCGGAGATTGGGCGTGCTTTAGGCCTTGCAGTTTCCACCATTGGGACTGTGACCAAGAAAAAGGAGATGTACAAGAAAATGGCCACTTCGTTCTCTACATCTACAGGTATTACTTCAAAATAGGAGGGGTAATGTTTAGTTGGGGGGTCTGAGGGAGTCCTGGAACACATCCCCCCAATTCTATGTACAGTATATTTCATCGGGGAAAATTGTTCCAATACACGAAATTTCGAATTACAAAAGTTTTTTTTTTTTGGTCCCTATCCATTTTGTTTGTCGAGGACTCACTGTATTGATATTTAGGAACGCATTTCAGATCTCTAATGAAAACTTACTACACATCATGGAAGTCGAGGTTGTGTGTGTTATTTCTTCTATAATGTAATGTACTGGATTGTTTTCCTTTTTTTCCAGAGTGTTCATTTGGTTTGGAAGTGAGATTAGAATCCTCTGACCAGAACTCTCAGAAATTTGTTGGGGATTCACTGATTTTGACCTGCACAGCTTACAACAGGCAAGAAGATGATCCCAGAGTTAAATATATGTGGATTCTGCCCATTAATAAGTAAGTTCATCAGAAATAATTTGTTACCATACTTTACTTGAAGGGTATACAGGAAGTTCTCATTATGAGTTACTATTTTTAACATGCTTCTCACTGTATGCAGAAAAATTTGCAGTCAAAGTAACTTCATGGTGGTGTAGAAAACTGATTTACCAGAGTCCCCTAATTTAATGTAGCTGTTGTATAGAAGAAGTTGTGATTAGTATGAAACACACCCCTGACTGCTTGTGGTTCCTTAAAGGAATTGTAAGCCAACTCTGTTGTAATGTAATGCACAGTAAAGCTTCATCAGACTGGATCATGTGGGGAAACCCCGTCTGATAAAGGTGAAAGTTAGCTATATAGTATTGTAAGCTAACTCTGTTGTAATGTAATGTACAGTAAAGCTTCATCAAACTGGATCATGTGGGGAAACCCCATCTGATAAAGGTGAAAGTTAGCTATATATACAGTAGTTCTGATGTAAAGTATTTAAATATATACATACAGTATGTACGATCGCCCAAAGAAGTGATGACTCGCTTTCAATAAGTGTCGGACAAAACTCCCTGGGTCTGGCAACGTTCATTTAAGAGACGGAAACAGTCTTTGCCTGCCCTGCAAACATTATTTATGGTGTAAAAAAAAATAATCTTTCAAAAATATTAGTTAAGTTTAGTGTGTGTGTTTTTTTTTAATAGATCAATCAAAAAATAAATAAACAGTGACATCTGGCACTCATGCCAGCAGCTACCAATGAAGTGATTTTCCTGCTAAATTTAAAGATTTCAAAAGCAGTCTAGCTGGTATAAAATTGTTACATTTCTCTGGCTTTTTTTTTTTTTTTTTTTTTTTTTTTTTTTTTTTTTTTGTTAATTTCCCTCGGTCTGGTGGATTTTTACCGCATCTGAGACTAATTTAGTGGATTTCAATAATTTTTCCTTTGGTAACACTAACAGTGCACGGCAGGCCTTCCGTCAGTCATTACCACGCCAGGGGAGGGAGAGGAGACACCTCGACCTTTGTCACGTTCCCCCCCCCTCCTTATTTTTAATATAATTCTTTTTGGTTTTAATTTTCTTCATTGTCATACTCATGCTTTTGACTATCAACCTCTCCCTCTTTAGTTCTTCCATGCAGCTGCTCTACATGTTTTATAACATGTTGGAATTTCGTGTGAATAAAAATGACCAGTTTTCCACTTGACTGCACTGGTTTCACTAACGTCACTGAATACTGGCAGATTAATCTGCTTCTTGTTAGCAACACAAGTGGTAAGTGGTTGTTCCTGGGCACATATATTAATCCGTCTGTCTTGGTCTTGTGCTACGAGGGGCTCTTGTAGCAAATTTCCTATGTTCTACCTCTATATTGCTTATCTATCTGTTAACTGTCTTCTTGATGTTAAGGTGCCAGCATATCTGTCTTACTGGAATATTTGCTAAATAAAGAGCAATAATCTGCTTGCACCGATAGGCTGTAGTTTCTTGTTGACGATCCATCTTGCTTTCAGCATTTACGGGTTTACCCGCGTAAATATCATCCCGCATAGAGAATTAAATGTGGATAATATTATATCTTTAGATGTTTATTTTTCTGATTTGATGGCACTAATCTATCTATCTATCTATTGCCAGACACCTCAATCTCACACGGGGTGGCCACAAACAAATCGCCTCCATGTCGCTCTGTCCCCCGCCATTTCAGTACCCCGCTCTCAACTCACACCCCCCTCTTTCATCTACCTCTCCACTCCATCCCTCCATCTCATCCTCGACCTCCCCCTCCCTCTCGCCCCCTCCACCTCACTCACATACACTCTCCTCGTCAGTCTTTCACTCTCCATCCTCCCCACATGCCCAAACCACCTTAACGTGTTTCTCTTAACGCTTCCCATCACGTCCACAACCACACCACAACGCTTCTTCACTTCCTCATTTGTTAGTCTGTCTATCCATGTGACTCCACATGCTCCTCTCAAATAACTCATTTCCACTGCTCTCACTCTTGACTTCTGTCCTTCCAACAGGGTCCAAGCTTCACTTCCATATGGTAGAGTTAGTATCACAATACTGTCATGTAACAACTTTTTACTTCCATGCTCACCTCCCTGTTTCTTATCACTGCTTTCAGCGAACCAGCAACCTTCCTTCCCTGCTGCACCCTTTCGAGCACTTCACCCTCCAGACTTCCATCCTTACTCATCACACTGCCCAAGTACTTAAATGCACTCAATTCTCCATATCCTTCCCATTCAGTCTCACTGTACATTCACTGGCTTCACTTCTCTCGAAGACCATCACTTTACTCTTCCCTACATTCACCTTTAGATTCCGTTTCTTACATATTCTCCCAAACTCATCTACCAAGCCTTGCAGCTCCCCTTCGTCTTCACTCAACAACACAGTATCATCTGCAAACAAGAGTACAGGGAGTTTCCAAACACTGCCCTCTCTCACTAGGGCTGCTCCAACATCCACTGCCCGACCTTGTATCTCTTTTATAACCCCATCCATGTACAGATTGAACAACCATGGAGACATGACACATCCTTGTTTCAATCCAACCTTGAAATGGAAAGATTCACTCAGTTTGCCATCCACACGCACTGCAGCCTTAGCACCCTCATACATACTCCTCACTCCCTTCAACAACTTCCCATCCACTCCATATATTCTTAATACCTTCCACAATCCTTGTCTATCCACCCTGTCATATGCTTTCTCCAGATCCATGAAGGCTGCATACAACTTCTTGCCCTTCTCTAGAAACTTTTCCACTAAGGATCTAAGAATGAATATCTGGTTTACACAACCTCTTCCCTTCCTAAAACCTCCTTGTTCTTCTCCAACTAATTCCTCTGTAATTTCCCTAACTCTGTCAATAAGTATCCTACCATATAGTTTTCCTATTACACTGAGAAGGCAGATGCCCCTATGATTACCACACACTGCTTTTTCCCCTTTTCCTTTGTACAGAGGAATAATTATACCAGACTTCCAATCCTCCGGGACTCTACCCTCCTCCCAAGCCAATCTGCACACCTTCCACATCCATTCTATTACTATCTCTCCCCCATGCTTCAGCATTTCACTGCACACTCCATCAATTCCTGGGGCTTTCCCCATTTTAACTTTCTTCATTGCTTCCACCACTTCCATCCTGGTGATTTCTTCCTCTCTTCTCACAACCCTCCTTCTCCCCGCCATTCCCCAGGCACTTATACTTGCATTACTTTCATTCTCTATCTTCAACAGTTCATTAAAGTGTTCTTTTCATCTGTTTACTTTTTCTCTCTTCTCCACTAGTGATCTACCATATTTATCTTTCACACCCCCACTGACTTTGTTGGCACCCTGTCTGGCTCTCTTTACCTCCTTCCAGAACATTTTCTTACATTCCCTCCACTTTGCACTCAAATTCTTGTCCTAACCTTCTTGGGGAAGAATATATAAATATACTATTTTCTCGGCGATAATTTGGGTGAAATAGCACAAGTAAGAGTGATTTACATTTTTTAAAGGTATTTGCTTAACCAGTATCGTAATTATCTATCAGAAAAACAACACTGAAGGTTAACTATGACCCCCGTAAGCCTCGTCAAAACGAAAATGAGACATAGTTTCTGGTCATGTATGGCAGATTTTCCACACCGTGCGAGTGCTCCTATTTATTCTTGTTTATTTTAACCATTCACACATGAAAATAGGGCTGCTAAGATTGATGGAAGTTTAACCCATCGCATCCGACATATATTTCTGCTGACCCTTCTCCTAGCTGGTTATTTCTGAGAAAGTCACCCTTTTTTAAACCTTTATATCTCAGTTAATATTTAAACTAAAATAAAATACCGAGTGTTATAATACTCATCAATCCTTTGACTTCAAGCTGACTGCCTCAGATTGTCTGTGAAGTGCATGTAGTCAGAGAGAGTGAATGGGGAAAGAGGGCAAATTTTGTTTTTTTGTCTGTGTCCATATGCTTGGCAGAGGTGCAGTGGCACAACTGATGATTGTACTAGCCCTCCACAATAATAACACTTCCAGAAGACTGCAATCCACCACAAACACCATTTCCGTGTAGGTTTTTCAAAAGTGTGGAGGGAGTACTGCTGTGAGTCCAGTAACTAAAGCAATGACCTTGAGGCAGGCTGGCTCAGCCCACCACTATTACTACTACTACATAAAACCTAAATAGTGATATTGTGAACAAAATAGTTATCCACGTACTATCCATAATCCATACTACTATATTTTCCACTATAACAACTTTTTTTCATGTGATTTGTACTTTTTTATCATAACAAATATACACACACAAAAACTTTAAATAAAAAATAAGGCACTGATTTCATCATGAAACAAACTTTCCGCTTCCATTATACGCACAAATATACACAGCACAGATGCGAGGCTTGCCCTACCACACTTCCTCCTCCCTCCCTCCTCCACCTCCTCCTTTTCTCTACTCCTTTGTATCATCCACTATAGCAGAATTTTTTCCCTTTGATTTGTACTTTTTCATCATAACAAATATACACACATGAAAACTTTCAATAAAAAATAAGGCACTGATTTCATCATGAAACTAATTTCTGCTTCAGTTATTCACATAAATAGACACAGCACAGGTGCGAGGCTTGCCTTACCGGGCTTCCTACTCCTTCCCTCTTCCACCTCCTCCCTTTCTCCACTCCAAACAGATTTTTTTTTTACCAGTGATTTGTACTTTTTCATTGTAACAAATGTACACCTATGAAAACTTTCAATAAAAAATAAGGCACTGATTTCATTATGAAACAAACTTTCTTCTTTCATTATTCACATAAATAGACACAGTGCTGGTGCCAGACTTGCCCCACCCCGTTTCCTTCTCCCTCCCTCCTCCCATTCTTCACTCCCTACCTCCCATTCCATCTTCCCACCTTGGCAATATCCCCCTCTCCAGGATAGTCGATAGCCTCTGAACCATTCCCATCATCGGGAATAGCAGAATAACGTACAGGGGGAAACGACGGATGCGCGGTAGAGGACTCACGTGATCCACCCTCCTCATACGACCCATAAATATCGACACTCATCATGGCGGTCACTTTCCTCAGTGGAAGAGTAACTTTCTCCACTCACAATTGGCGATAATGTCACCTCGAGTTCTCTCCCTATTGCACTATCACTAAGACCTTTTCTTTTCTGGCCTTTGGACGCCATTAGTGTTGAAGTCGGTGGCTGCGGGCACTCAGCTGAGGATCCAGACATAGGGAAAATTTTTTGCATAGGTCTATCCATTACAGAGATACACAGGTAACTGGAGCATGATTCAGGTGCTTAAAGGAGGGTTGCCAGTGGCTGTGTGTGGTGGAAATAACCCACGGAATATTAAAACAATGCCGCAAAACGCTAGATCATGCATACGTGCCACCTGGACATCCTTGGGTCGTCACGTATACTGTACATGTTACCCGAACACGATGAGTTAAGGGGAGGAGTTCATCTTGGTGAATGATATAAAGTGTCTGCAAGAGAAGAGATGGACTTTTGAAAAAATAATTAAATTAAAAAAAAATAAAACACTTATGAAAGACCTTCAGGAACCTGTTTATTTCATAAGTTGGGGACAGCATATTTTATCCAGCAAAACAATCCTTCATTTCTGTCACCTATATTTAATCTTCTCTGCCAGTACAACGTGTTATAATATGAATTTATACATCATCTTAGAATGCATTTGCACTGGTTTCTGTCACCTATATTTAATCTTCTCTGCCAGTACAACGTGTTATAATATGAATTTATACATCATCTTAGAATGCATTTGCACTGGTAGAGAAGATAAAATCTAGCTGATAGGAATGATGGTTTACTTTGTTGGGTAAAATTTTAGCTCTTGCAATTTATACATATTTACTGTATTATATGCAAACCGGCTGAATGGCGAGTGAGGGGTGGGATTGATGGCAGTCAAATGTGGAATAAATTGGCAGGACGCTGCCCTGTACGTAGCTAACTGTGAGGAAGAGAGGCATGATAATTCTACTGTACAACACTACTGGGTGTCCCAAAAGTTTCCATACATTGGGAAAACTAACACTTTTAGCAAAATGCAACTTTATTTAATAAACCTTTTCTACATGATTGCCATTTCTTTGTAAACACACAAAGTTGTCTCTCCCACCCATGGTGAACTCGTGTCAATAAGTTTGGTAACAGTGTCGTGTATGATGTGCTTGCCGTGTTTCCTCTTAAGGTTCATTGCAACCTTGCGACAGCTTCCCAAACCAGCCATGCGAATGATTTGATATGTTCTTTTGACAAAGATGTTCTTGAAGAGTATCTGAAAAATTAAATATAATACTGTATAAGCTATGTATGAAGAATTTCGGGAGACATTTTGCTAAAAGTGTTAATTTTCCCTAAGTGTGGAGACTTTTGGGACACCCTGTACTTTCCAAAGCATCAGTTCACCAATAAATGTTCAAGGTTTATTTCTTTAGTTTATTTTTCCCATTTTTTGTGAATAATATTTAATACTGGACTTGCTAAGATACTGTAATTGTCGTTAGAGCTGGTTTGTTAGGTAGAAAACCAAATGAGTACCACACATTTCCCGCCAATGAGGAGCATGCCTTTTTTTCTGTCTTTTCTCATCCCCAAACCCTGAAACCTTTCCCTTGAGTAAAAGATGAAAATTATACATGAAATATGATACAGTGTTGATACAGTACAGTAAAATTGTACATAGTGTACTATTTACTCATTTACTGTTGGCATCAGTGGCGGGTAGAGTTGTACACCATGCAGTACAGTGTACTATTTACTCACCTAGTGTTGTCACCAGTGGAGGGTAGAGTTGTACACCATGCAGAACAGTAAATTACACTGAATCCCATGTGGTCTAGTGGCAGTAATTTCATATACAGTAATTTCAGAATCACAATAGAGCACTAGGACATGAAGCGCTGAGAGGCCACAAGCTTTACAACAACAGTGAGCGAGGTATGGGAGGCTACATAGTAAGTCTTAGCACTAGGGTTTTGCCACCGCATGGTCTCAAGAGCAGAGCACTTAGATACATCTTCACTGAATGAGATCCACGAGAGAATGAAAGAGCGATGGTAGGCGTGTTGCACCAGGTGGGCTGTTCCCACAACGAATTGTGATTGGCTGGCACATTTGGGGTTTTCCTGGGTGCCGGTTGGCTACTGTGTACATGCTGGTTGATATGCCTTGCATCTGGATATTGCACAGAACTGCCTGTTGCTTCCAGTTTTGGCACCAGATGTTGCATAATTTTGCCGGATATTGCTTTAATAGAGCTGAGACAACAGCACCGGTTATTGCGTAAGGCCGGATATTGCGATGACGGATAGTTGAGAATTTACTGTAACACTGTCCATTTGCATAGCTAGCGGGGAACTGTCAGCAATCTTTTGATATGATAGTACATTGCCATTTCAATTTTTAGGCAGGATAGTGTGAAGGAGGAATACACATCAGGTGGCTCCACATTGACCATATCCCACCTAGAGGAGACAGATGGGGGCCTGTACACCTGCCAGGCTGCAGACATTGCTGACGGGGTGGTCAAATCAAAGGACAGCGTGGAGATTGTCGTCTTTCCTCGTGAGTTTGTTTTAACCCAAAGGAGCTGATTGAAATGTTTTTTAGTTTACTGTATTTATGTTTGAGATTATAAGCTTTCCTTGTGATTGTACATCTTGTTACAACTGGTGACATATTTTTCACTTATTCGTACCATCACCTTTTGTATTGGAGTACAGTAGTTTAATGGGGATTGTTTCTAACAGCATGATTAGGGGGAATTTCCACATAAATATAGTTACTTTTGAAATTCTTTATACCACCAAACATTTTCTGCGTAGCTAAAAGAACTATTTCTAGTTGTGAAGGGATTAAGTACTGATAGAACTACCATATACTATATCAAACTACAGTAATTCAGTTTGTAGACACTCATGAACAGAACAAAATTGAGTAAAGGTAGCAAAAGTAAAGTGATGCATACATCATCAAAGGAAGGTTGGTGACTTTTTAAGCTTGATGACATCTCTTTTGCTTTATTTCTATTACTGCCATACAAAATGATGTAATTGGGAGAAATTTTTCAGGTGGAAGAGGTTGCCATTGTGGTATATACAGTATTGCCCACATTAAAATTTTCACCATAAGAGATCTTCCCAAATTTGAATATATTCATCGGAGTGGAAAGATTAGAAAGTAACATACATCTTTGTTGTGAAGATGTTAAAAGGAAGTAAGAGTGTAGTGGTTTATAAGTTATGGTGCTTCAAGCCCTCATGCATGACTTCAGATATGAACTCCTTTGGGAGACGTTGTGTGCTGATGACTTGGTGTTGATTGCAGAGAATGAAATGGAGGGAGATTAAAGATTTAGGAAATGGAGAGACTGAGTCACAAGGGTTAGAAAGTGAATGCAGATTAGAAAAAAAAAAAATGATATCTTGGGCTGGTGGCAATACTATTGAAGCAGAGGGTGTGTGGCCATGTTCAGTTTGCCATAAAGGTGTGGGAAGTAACTCCATCTTATGCAGTGTTATGATAAGTGGGTGTGTAAGAGATATTGTTTTATTAGAGGTAGACTGAGAAATAATGCTGATTTTGTGTGTGGTGTGTCAGGGAGAGCATCTCGACATTGTCAGGTGCGAATGAATTGGTCTTGCTAGAGAGTCTCTTGAGTGTTTGAAGGAACTTTGTTGTATGGGGGACATGCTATGTGCTGGAGGTTGAGCTGCATCTACTCTGTGACTATGGTAAGGAGTGGGTTGAGGAAGTTCAGGGAGCTGTTGATGTTCCTGACATTGAGAGGGCTCTTTCTTCATGCTAAGGCAGGGGTTCTCAACCTGGGGTACGCGTACCCCCAGGGGTATGTGAGAGGAATTTTTGGGGTACGTGACAGGTTTCTCAAAATACTTCAGTTTTTTTAATAACTGCAAACCTGTTTGTAGAAAGTGGCCTAATTCTACTGACTATCAAAAATTCTTTGACTATCTTACTTCTACGATGGAACACATTCTATCCATTTCTCCTTTCTCCGAAATCTCCATTCTAGGTGATTTCAATGTTCACCACCACCTTTGGCTCTCCTCTCCTTTAACTGATCCACCTGGTGAACAAGCCTACATCTTTTCTATACTCAGTGACCTAGAGCAGCTTGTACAGCACCCTACCCATATCCCTGACCGCCTTGGAGAGAGTTCCCACATACTTGACCTTTTCCTAACAACTAATCCTTCTACTTACACTGTTCATCTTTTCTCTCCGTTGGGCTCCTCCGATCACAATCTTATTGCCTTAACATGTCCAATTGCTCCAGTACGGCCTGTGGACCCTCCAAAGAAACGCTGCCTGTGGCACTTTGGAGCTGCAGATTGGGAGGCCCTCAGGCAGTACTTCTTTGATTTTCCGTGGAATGATTATTGCTTCCATGGCCGGGAGCCATCTGAGTGTGCCTTGCGCGTTACGGAGGTTATTCTCTCAGACATGGAAGCATACATTCCTTTCTCATATCCTCTGACTAATGCAAGAAAGCCTTGGTTTAATCACGCTTGTTCTAATGCTGTCCGCAACAAGGAGAGGGCCTATAAGAGGTACCGGAGCCAACCCACCCCTGAATCACACCTTTTATATATTTCTGCCCGGAATCGTGCTAAGTCTGTTCTTCGCTCTGCTAAAAACAATTTCATCCGTGCTAAATGTTCCCAACTCTCCAACTCGAATTCTTCTCGCTCCTTCTGGCACCTTGCCAAAAACCTTTCTAACAACTTTACCTCATCATCCTTCCCTCCTCTTTTCTACTCTGATGGCTCTGTAGCTATTTCTTCTACTGATAAAGCAGATCTCTTTGCTCAGACTTTCTCCTCCAATTCCACCTTAGACGATTCCGGTGCTATTCCTCCATCACTTCCCCCCTCTGACTTCCTNTATCAACCCGACAAAATCTTCCTCAGGATTACCCACTAATGTTTAATAATGAACAGTTATGTCCTGCATCATCCTTGAACATGCTTGGGGTTTCATTCTCTCAGGATTTGTCTTGGAAAGAACATATTACATCTCTTGTGAAATCTGCTTCCAAGAGATTAGGTGTGCTAAGCCGATTCCGTACTTTCTTTACCCCTGCACAGTTGTTGACCTTGTACACGGGTTTTATTCGCCCGTGTATGGAGTACAACTCTCATGTGTGGGGAGGCTCCCCACATGCAGCTCTTCTCAATAGGGTGGAGTCAAAGGCTTTTCGTCTCATTAACTCTCCTCCTCTTACTGATTCCCTTCAACCATTGTCTCTTCGCCGCACTGTTGCATCTTTATCTCTCTTCTATCGCTACTTCAATGGTCACTGTTCCTCTGAACTGTCTGCTTGCATCCCTCCACCTCTACGACGGGCACGTAGTACCTGTCTAGCAACAAACTCTCATCCCTTTTCTGTCCAACTCTCTAATGCAAGAGTTAACCGTTACTTCCAGTCTTTTATTTATGCAACTGGTCAACTCTGGAACTGTCTTCCTCTGTCTGTATTTCCTACTTCCTATGATCTCCAGTCTTTCAAACGCAGTGTGTCCAGGCATCTCGAATTGAACGGATCTTGAATTTGGCTCTTTTTTGTACTGTTTTTGCTTTTTCTTGGAAGGAATAGTATGCAGGCCTGTGGCCTTTGGTTCCTTCTTCCATGCATTAAAAAAAAAAAAAAAAAAAAATGTACTAGGTTAGATGTGTCCTCCACTAGAACCAGGACACTAAGTGACAACGTTAACAAGGAAACTCTTGGAGTTATGTCATTTGAGAGAAAGCTCTCTTGGACTACACTTGCCACACAACCTTGGAAACCCATAATACAGTAGTCACCCTTGCTCGTTTTCTATCGATCACGTCTCTCCTCACGCGTACTAAACAGGTACCAAAGTGAGACGCACTGTTCGCTTCTCACTGTCACCCACTCACCACTCTTCCCTCACTATCCTCACTGTCAGTACGTTGAGATCTGCTTCATGGTTTCCAGTGTATTTGTAGTCTGATTTTTCTTCTTCGTTTAAGTTGTCATGGATTTTGCTTGCGGCTACGAAGTCATGTGCCTACACTGCAGCCATAATAACTGGTAATGGTTTCATGGCCAAGTTTGTGGTTTTCAATTACGTGGGTAAGGGGTACGTGACCAATACTGAAAGACTTCAAGGAGTACATAAGATTAAAAAGGTTGAGAACTCCTGTGCTAAGGGATCTTTGTATGTGGCATGTGTTAGGAGTGTAATAGTAGTAGTTGTTCCCTAGGCATTCTAACCGAACAGCCTCGAGTCCTTAAGGAAGGCCATGGCCAAGACCTGGCTTTCCCACAGAGCTCTCATGGAGTGTATGTTGTGTTGTTGGTGCAGGCAATTATGTGCAATGCAGTCTTCCATAATGTGCTTAATAGTATGGGGTGTTGTGCTGCATCCTGGACAGGGATCAGTGATGGAGTCATCCAGCCTCTTCTGATAAGAGGGCTGGATGATGGTCACATCTCAGCCTGGCCAGGTGGACCCTGTCCTCATGAGGGAGGTAGGATTCAGAAGGGGGGATAATAGGAGGCCGTGGAAGCAGCTGTGTGTTGTCTTTGAGTGACTGAATGGAGCAGCAAGTGATTTGAGCAGGGATATGCCTCTGGAAGCTGGTTTGAGGCAGGCGAGGGGGGAGAGATGGCTGTGTTTGTGTATGATATCGTGTGTTGGATGTTGTTCTGATGTTCCTTGGTGTGTGTGGATGTGCTGCCATGAAGTGTAGAGGATGGTGTGGGTTTGTGGAGGCTACGGCAAGAATTTGTGTGCCTCTCATGTCAAGATGATCCTTGACTTTGAGGACGTTGGTTTCTTGGTGTAGGTTATCCATGGGTGTAGTAGCTGTGCAGCCTGTGATTATTTTAAGGGCCTTGTTCTGTATGGTCTATGGTCTGTAGGGTGTTGTTGTGTGTTTTAGCCCAAGAAGGGCTTGCATAACTCATCACTGAATGTATATATTGTTTGTTTACTGTGGTGGTGGTTTCTTTGCTGTGTCCAAATGTTGTATGTGCAAGTGACCTTAGGGCATTGAGTCTTGGTATTAATTTATTTTTAATGTTTGTGATGTGTTGTTGAAATGGTATTGATGTATTATATGTTAAACTGAGGATTTTGTATGTGTGTGGTAGGGGGGGTATTGTTTATGGTGAGGTGTGGGATGTGACTGTCTTCTGCTATCCAGTTTGTGAGAAGGGTCACTGTAGATTTGGCTGGGGCTACTGTGAGTCTGTTTGTGATGAACTATTCATGTTGTGTTTTGAGGTGAAGTTGGAAGGTGTGTGTAGCTGTGTTTGCATTTTGGTGTTTCATGTAAGTGTTATGTCATATGCATAAGAAACTATGTGCATTTGTGATGTGTGGGATGTGGATATGTTGTGCATGTATAGGTTAAAGTGTGTAGGAGACAAAACAGATCCTTGGGGGATGCCATTTGTGATGTTTCTGATGTTCAGTGACTGACTAGCAAATGTTATGTGTGCTTATCTGCCTGCTAAATAGTTTGCCAGGCATCTTTTTGTGTTATTGTGCATGTTTATGTTGAATATTTTGTTTGTGAGGTTGTGGCAGGAGATGGCATCAAAATCTTTGCTAGTGTTTACTCTGACTAGGAGTTCTGTATGGTGGCCTAGCTCAATTGATGCCATCAAAATCTCTCTGTGTAAGGTCAGTAAGAAGAGTGTTTGTGAAGTGTAGTGGCCTAAAACCATGTTGTGATGGGGCTAGGGGATTGTGACGTGTTACTAATTGTAATAATAGTCGTTCAGTGAGTTTGGAGGGGGGTGCAGAGGACTGTGATGGGGCAGTGTGAGGAAGGTAATGTGGGGCTGTAGTCTGATGTGTTGGTGTGTTCTTGTATGCCTTGTATTCCAAGGTGTTTAAGGTGTATGTTGTTTATGTTGTCTGGGTCACAGGCAGATGAGTGAAAAGTGCAAAGTCTGGGTTTGTGGGAACTGTTTCTTTCATCGAATGACACGTCGGTCATTGCAGTGGGAGTGTAGATGGCAGACGTATGAAAAGTGATTGATGAGAGTGTTTGCTTGGTGTCTGTTGTTGTGATGGCAGTGTGTGATTGTGTAGTGTTGCTTTTGGAGAGTGTGATGCTTGTAGAGTTTGCTGGTGTTTGTTTTGTGATCAGATATTTGGAGATAATTATTCCAATTTAGTGTTTGCTGCTTTGATAGTTTCTTGTTATTTGAGCATTGAGTTTTTGTATTTTTTGTACAGTGTCTTGTGTATAGGGTGTTAGAGAGTGTTGTAGTGTGTCACAGCTGATGAAGCCTTGAATTTCTGGCGTTAAGTTGGGGTTGTGTTTCTTTCTGTTGCCTCTAGGGCTGTGTCTTTTGTTTGCATTTTGTATAACTCTGTTGATATTGTGCACAGCAGTGTTGATGATTGTGATGGGTGTACTGTTTAATGTTTCAAGTGTTGTTCTATTTCAGTTGTGAAGGCCTCTCAGTTGGCTCTCTAATAATTAGTGTATGTGTGTCTGTGGCCAGCTGGGGTGATTCTGGTTTTGGTAGTGATAATGGTTGGGAGGTGGTCTGAGCCAAGGGTTTTGACCACTCTCCAGGATGTTGTGGGAGCAAGGTTTGGGGAGCATAAGGTAATGTCTGGGGATAGTGGGAGGAAGAGGGCTTGGTGTGGGATATGGGTATGTTGATGGAGATTGTTGAGGATGAAAGGATTATCAATTTAGGATTGTAGTACCAGCCCTCTGTCTGTATCAGGGTTGTTTACATGCCAGGCCGATGCCTTGGCGATGAAATCACCAACCAGGATGATGTTGGGTATGTCAGGAGTGTAATACTGTATGGTAGTGAGACCTGGGCAGTAAAGGAAGGGGATGTTCATAGGTTTAGTCGTACAGAAATTGCGATGATTAGATGGATATGTAGTACGTCCTTGAATTTGAGGCCTGGGGTGTCTAGGATTGTGATTGAAGAGTTGAGAGGAAGGATGGGACTGGAATGTTTTGGTGATGTTGAGGGGTAAATTGAGATGGTTTAGGCATGTTGAGGGGATGGAGGTTGACAATTTGGTGTGGAAAGCAAAAAGTGTGAACACTGGGGTTAGGGTTGTGGGAGGCAGACCGAAAACAACCCGGGATGAGGTCATAGAATGTGACCTCAGGGATAAGAGACTGAATAGGGAGGCTGCCAGAGATTGAGCAGCATGGAGAGCTACCACTAGGTGACCAAGGCCAACACATACAAGCATGTTGGAGCCTTTATAAATGATGCAGTGAATGGTACAACAAAGTAGGAGAAAAAAAAAATTTTTGCTGGTGACATTTCTATGAGAGGGTTGTTTTTTCTTTCTAGTTTATAATCAGTAAGATTCTAGTGTATATGAAATCCCTGTTTATCTGTCTACTGTTTTACTGGACCCCATATTTTATTTAGTGTAGGCGCATAAAAACACCTGAATACAGTATTCCTGAATACAAACTGTATTTTTTTTCTAATAACAAAAGGAACAGAAAAAATATAAATCATATTTCAGGTGTGTTCCATTCATAAAATATCTGTAACAGTTGGCTTTGAACGGCTGTGGGTTGAAATTTGGAGGGAAATTAATCTGGAGAAGTGAGTTCCAAGGAGAAGTGGCTCAGAGATAAAGGAATTCTAACTGGCAGAAGTTTTGCAATATGGCAGTGGAACAGTCAAGTCATTAGTGCTACCAATGCCCAAGTAGCACTGGGAAAGGCTTGGAGAGGTGGCACAGTGGATGCAACCTCGTCTGAGCATTTGCCAGAAAAGTAGAGTACCCTACAGTATCTGTAAAATAATGCAAAAGAGGCAGCTTTCCTTCTTACTTGGAGGTGAGGTAGTCCATTTGTAATTGCTGGATCATTAGTTATTCGTACAGCTTTGTCCTGATTTTTGTCCACTTGTTTGAATGCACCTGCTCCACATCCACTCCACAAGGGTGAGCATTATTCGAACTGAGAGCACACATGACTCTTGTAAATTGTGGCTTACTGTTTGTCAGTGAAGTAGTGATCTAATGTTAGAGATCCAACTAAGGGTACTATTAAGTAATCCACCGAGAATTTCAATACTTTTACAAACAGGCATATTGGCTGCACTGAAGATAATGCAGTATAGTAATCAGGCAGTATCTGTCATTAATAAACTGAATGTATTTGTCTTTCCTATCATTAAATGAGCTAATGTTATTGTATTTTTATTTAGTGATCTAAGATAAGTCTTGATTTATGGATACTGCTGTCCTGATTTGGGAGTTAAAGATATCAAACTTCATGAATGGGTGGGCAGATGTAAAGGAACTATGTATTGGTGTATTTTTGAGCCATCTGCATTTGAGTGAATGAGGTTATGGATGACATACAAGAGGTCATGAATATGAATGACAAACAGGGTTGGAGCCAGGACTGATCCTTGTGACACATCAGCATTGATTGAATGGAAATTAGAATATACATCATCCTCCTTTACGTTTACTTCCTGTTGCTGAGATGTACAAAGCGATCAGTGGGACAAAAGATAAGCTGTAGCAATCAGCTTTGATTGAATGGAAATTAGAATATACATAATCTTCCTTTACTTTTTCTTCCTGTTGCTGAGATGTACAAAGCGATCAGTGGGACAAAAGATAAGCTGTAGCAAGAGAATTTGGATAACTGGAAACAGTATGATACTCTGTCAAAAGCTGTAGAAATATCAAGAGCTACTGCATAGGTATCTCCATTTTGGTCATTTGACTGATGGATTGTATGAGTAATGAGACTGAGTATATCAGCAGTGGATCTTTTGCACAAAAACCATACTGTGTGTCACAAATTAAGTTGTTTAACCTGCTGAGCCCCACCGACGTATGATGCACGTCACTACTTTTTTCTGCGGACAGACCCACTGACGTGCATCGTACGTCACAATTGCAAGGCCCATCATGTGCACATTTTTCAACATTCGCGGGTGATTTTTGGTAGGCATATATGGGAGACCTTCCTCTACCTGCTGTCAAGCAGAAATACTGCTTGGCCCCACCTGACCCCCCCTCTCCCCCCCTCCCTCCCACAATGGGCTATTCACCTGTTAGCAGTAACCTGCCCAGTAAAGATATGTTGCCCCACGGTCTCTCCGATGACGAAATTCACGGTGAAAGTGATTCCTGAGGTGGAGGACAAAGAAGCTAGAGGTAGAAACAAACAGACGTGATGAGGTGGTAATGTCGTAAAGGAAGGTGCCATATGTTGGGGTTTTGGGTGAGTGAACTATGCTTTTATCGCCTATATTATTGTGTGAAAACCAATATAGACTTGTACTACACATAAATTCGTACCAAATAAATAAATAAATATGTAATTTAAAGTGGCTTGAATTAGTTAACCATTCCATAGTTCATTTTTTTAGCCAGGTACCCTGAAAAAGAAGGAAAACTTAAGGCTGAATGACACCTGTATCAACATTTTTAAGCTCAGGAGGGCGATTTCTCTATGAATTTTCGATGTTTCTCACCAAAAGCGGAGGTTTGAGCCAAAAAAAAAAAAAAGTTGAAAATTGGTCGGGTTCTGAGGGTGTGTTTTGTAAAAAATCGGTCGGGACTGGGCGGGTTAATGTGCATATTAATGACTATCTCAAGTTCTTTACCAAGAGAGGATGTGATAGCCATAGGTTTGTACAGAGAGATCAGGGATACTTTCTTTCTTTGGAACTGAGTGTATGTTGGCCTCTTTCCAAGGTTTAGGGAATGAAAAAATATGAACACTTAGTCTGAATAATTTAGCTAGAACAGGAGCAAGTTCTGGGGAAAACTTTTTTCAAAAGTATGGAAGGGATTCCATCTGAATGTGGAGCTTTGTTGGTTGGTAAATTGTGTAGGATTGGTTTTACATGTGTAGTTTATATCTGTAATGGAGCAGTACTGGGAGAGTCAAGTTCTAGTGCATGAACATTCCAATTGGCTTCCTCTAAGGTAGAATGTCTGGCAGACATACTGGTGAGAATATCTTTTCCACTGGGTCATTTACAATATTTCCGTCTGAAGATTTTAGTGGGGGAATGGGTGATGATTTGTTATAATTACCTGTACTAGTGAAAGAATAGAGAGTTGACCAAAATCTTCTATTGTCATAAGGATTATAGAATAGTTTGGATGCTTGGTTGTGAAGAAAGTTCAATTTGGCAAGATTTGTTACTGCTTTTGTGTGGTTTCTTTCTATTTTAAAGTGGATGAGGGATTTGGTAGTTTTTTATTTTAAGTAAGAGTTGTATGCTAAAGACTGTTGAGCCTTTGCTCTGGCACAATTGCAGTCGAACCACTTTGGGGAGTCTGATCTTTTAGTAAATTGTTGACAGTATAAACAGTTCCATACTAACTTGTATTAAGCCATTAATGTAGGACTGGGCAGAACTGAGATCAGTGGAGATAAGAGACTGTCATGGAGTATTGGCATGATAATTTCTAAATCCACCCCAGTCTGCCATATCAGAGTGCCATCTGGTCACCCTGACTGATTCAGAATGGGGAGGTTTGGAGCAGCTGACTAATGATACTTTGATGAGATTGTGGCTGGAGGATTATAGTGGTGACTACCTGTATCTTGTACTGATATGGGTTATTTGTCAGGAAGAGATCCAAGAAACAGACACTGCGATCAGTCTGTTTTACCAGTTGTCTGAAATTAATTGATTCTGCAATCTGCTAGCATTCAATATCAGTATTACAGTATCAGTCTTGACTGCATGGAATAATCACTCAGTGTTGGTCAGCACTATTGATACTGGATCGTTCTTTTGTACGTTCATTTTTTTTTTTGAAGGCTTCAACATGCTTGCATGCGTCGGCCTTGGTCACCTAATGGTGACTCACCATGCTGCTTGATCTCTGGCAGCCTCCCTATTCAGTCCCTTATCCCTGAGGTCACACTCAATAACCTCGTCCCAGGTCTTTTTCGGTCTACCTACCCCTACATTAACACTTTTCACTTTCTGCACCCAATTACAGTATCATCCCCCATCCTCTCCACATGCCCAAAGCATCTCAATCTACCTCTCCTCATCACAACACCAATACACTCCAGTCCCATCCTTCCCTGCGACTCTTCCATCGTAAACCTACCCCTCCGACCCCTCCAGGCCTCACACTCGGGGACACACTACACATCCACCTAATCACTGTCATTTCTGTATGTTTGAGCCTGCAAATATTGTCTTCCTTTACTGCCCAGGTCTCACTACATACAACATTACACTCCTAGCACATGCTGCATACAAAGATCCCTTAGCATGGAGGGAAAGCCCTCTCAATGTCAGGAGAGGCAACAGCTCCCTGAACTTCTTCCAACCAATCTTCACCCTAGCCACAGTGCTAACTCTAGCCCTACCTCCAGCACATAACAGGTCTCCCAAATAACAAAACTCTTCCACACACTCAAGAGACTCACCAGCAAGTTCAGTCCTTTCATGCCTGACAGTCTGTACCTTCTGTCCCCGACACACCGCACACATGAAATAGTATTATCTTGCAGTCTACCTCTAATACCGCTACATCTCTTATGCACCCACTTATCACAGACTCTGCACAAGATGGAGTTCCTTCCTATGCCCTTGTGGCAAATTGCAAATGGCCACTCTACCTCTTCTTTGACAGTATTGCCACCATCACTTTTGTTTTAACTGCATTTACTCTTAAGCCCTTGTGCCCCATACCATCTCTCCACTTCCTAAATCGTTTCTCTGCCTCCTTTTCATTGTCTGCAGTCAACAGTCATCAGCATACAACATCTCCCACGTGAGTCCATTTCTGAAGTCACACCTGAGAGGACCTCAAGTACCATGACACAACAAGGGGCTCATGTCTGACCCCTGGCGCACACCAACATTCGTGGAAAACCCATCACTCAAATCTCCATTCACCCTTACCTGAGTGCAAGCACCCACATACTTGGCTATAACCACCCTAACCAGCCACTCCTCAGTCCCAAGCTTTCTCATTCCCCACATCACCACCTCTCTAGGGACTCAGTCAAAGGCCTTTTCCAAATCAACAAAAACAAAACTGGATACGGAGTCAAATATGCTGGGTTCTGGTGAGGCACTGGGAGAGCAGTGAAGTATACAGATATATTTAGTCAGGTAATGTGATTTGTCTGTCTGTCTGTAGTCAGATGCCATAATCCTTTAAGGGGTGGCCATTTGTCTTTGAGTTTATTGTTTTATGGCAAGGGGCACTAACCCTCCACCAACGCTCTTGTTGACATGTAGGGAACACGTATGGGTTGGTCATGTTGGTACCACCCAGTGTTGTAAATGGTTTCCTGGCATACCGGAAACCATTAGACTTGTCACTCAATGTAAAGCCACCTGGAAAGGAAAGAAGTGTAACAAACAATGGCAGGAAAGATGGAAGAACCAGGAAGAGAGGAGGGCAGACACAGAAAAAGAATAAGGTGAAGGAAGAAGTAGGCAGCACTATATTACGTGAGTGGATGATGGTTGCCACCACCTACCATCAGTGAGTAATTAAAATTGGTAGAAGTGAAGTTGATGATAGTGTCATTTGAATACAGTATTCAGATGTAATATTGCATCAAATGCCACCCATGTAATGAAAGTGAGGAGATGGTAACCAGGAAAACTGTATGGGAATAAGTCAGTGGAGGGAGAGATTTGGGTTTCTGTGAGGAATAGGACTAGAGATGATATGGATTCAAAGAAGAAGTGAAGAGAAATCAGATTGGTACTAATACCACAGATGTTGGTAAAATATGAAGCCGAACTCGCACTTCTCTGCTGACAAGCTTTATTTGTGGTTACAATAACTGCTGGTGGCACAGTAACTTGATGATGACCAGTAGAGCTCTGTGCTTCCATTGCTGCTCTGGATCATTATATCACAAATCATCATTTATTATGCTGTACACATTTTTTTTCTTTTTTTTTTCTTTTTTTTAATGCAGCACACTACTACAGTTGATACCCATTTAGTCATTCTGCTAAAGTTTCCACTTATTCCACGGGATCTTGCTAGCATTTTGTACAATTGCAGACATATGTATTGATTCACTTCTTAACAGTAAATAATGAGACAGTGAGCAGCAACTTGAAATGTTATACTTGTTGTTACTAGAACATATGGTTTAGTTGTGTTTGTATTGCAGGTGGTAGAGCATCACATTGCTCTGGTAACTACTTCAGGTGCAACAGTGGTCAGTGTATCTCCAACCGTTACAAGTGTGATGGCCATGCGGACTGTCCCCATGATGGCTCTGATGAGGCTCCAGAGCACTGTGGTAAGTGTAGATGATAGTCTTTCATACCATTGCCCATTACTGTTGGAAAAAGAATTGAGTACCTGAATTAGTGCAATTTTTTAAACTCTTAATTAAGTATGCTGTTTTGGAATACAGTGCCTGTGACCTCCAGTCTTTGAAATGCAGCATGTCCAGGCATCTCAAAATGAATGGATCTTGAATTTGGCTCTGTGTTTTCTTGTTTTTCTTTTTTCTTGGAGGGAATAATCTTGCAGGCTCCTTGCCTCTGGTTACTTCTTGCATTAAAAAAAAAAAAAAGTGCCTAAATTGTTCAGTAGGTGGCTAGGTACCATCAGCTGTGGGAAGTGAAGTAAAACTACCTGTACTGTAGTACAATAAATAGTTTAGAAAGAAAATTTTTGTTTCTTAAATAAGCATAACAAATTTTCAAAACCAAAATTGATAGTTATGGATTGGTTACTCCACACTTTTTTAGGTTGTACAAGGACTGTATTGAACTGAGTGGTGTAAGAGATAAGTTAGATAGGTTTAAGGAGCAATAAAACCAATGTGTTAAATAGTGAAGTTTCTCTGTATCACCATAGGAGTGATGCCTGGCTACAATCCTGGTAACTATTCATGTAATAATCTGTCATAGGCAGGAACTAAGTCACAGGTGTGTAATCTTGAAACTCTAAGCTCAGACTCTAACACTATAACAAGTCTTATTGCGCATATCATATTTATGATACCCACCTCTTAGCAGGTATTCCCGAGGGTAAGAGGTGACTAAAAGGAAGGGGGTGACACGGTCAAGAGTTCTATTACCTTTCAAGAAATTACGAAGAGAGAGAGAGAGAGAGAGAGAGAGAGAGAGAGAGAGAGAGAGAGAGAGAGAGA
>JAGKTI010001999.1:57045-73217 GCA_018397915.1 Birgus latro
GGAAACTATGAGGCGTATCAAAACAAAAAGGTATCAGGAGAAAGCTTATGAAATTCTACATAAGATTATTTAATAAAAACATAAGGTTTGCAAGAAAACTTCTGCAGTATACCTCCCTGAACAAAAATCATTTTTACAAAAATGGCTTTTAGTTTTTGGCTATTTTCTCGAAAACTACAAATTGCATCACAACCGGACATACCTCATTAGAAAGCCAATGAAATTCTCTATCAAAACTTATGATAACATTTTTCTGTATGATGGAAAACACTCAAACGACGATGTTGGGAAGTGAGATCAGTGTTCCAAAATGTTTATTCAAGGCGGCCTATTGTACTTTTATTCGTATTTTTCTGGCTTTTCTTTTGGCTTATCAGCTAGAACAAACATCGGTGAATGGGATGATGTGAGTTTCAGTGCAACATTTTGAGGTTTGGGTGGCGAAATTGAGGCGAGAATATGTGTAATCTGTGTACCACGGGCTGCCAGCGGAGCGTGCGGGAGAGTAAAATTGTGAGCCGTGAAATTTAATAAAACTTACCGTGCGCGAAAGGGTTATACAACTCAGCAGTCACGACTGGGAGAGGACAGTTTCAGGCCAGGTTGGAGTAAAAGGGATAGGAAACACATGTATTACAGTACAACCCATTGTACTCCATTTAATAGACATTGCTATAGCCAACGAAAGTTTGGTGGGTAGTAGTAGTAGCAGTTGTTTCCTAGGCAGTCTGGCCGAACAGCCGAGTCCCTAAGGAAGGCCACGGTCGAGACTGGGCTTTCTCACAGAGCTCTCAGGGTGTGTATATTATGTTGTTGGTGCAGGTGATTGTGTAAAATGCAGTATTCCATAATGTGCTCAATAGTATGGGGTGCTGTGTTGCATCCTGGACAGGCATCAGTGATGGAGTCATCCAGCCTCTTCTGATAACTCAAGAGGGTTGGATGATGCCCACATCTCAGCCTCGTCAGGTGGACCCTGTCCTCACGAGGGAGATAGGATTCAGAAGGGTGGATATCAGGAGGCCATGTATGCAGCTGTGTATTGTCTTTGAGTGATTGAATGGAGCGGTGAGTGATCTGAGTATGGATATGCCTCTGGAAGCTGGTCTGAGGTGGGTGAGGGGGGAGAGATGACAGTATTTGTGTATGATATCTTGTGCTGAGTGTTGTTTTGTTGTTCCTTGGTGTGTGTGGATGTGCTGCCATGTAGTGTAGTGGATGATGTTGGTTTGTGGAGGCTGCAGTGAGAATTTGTGTGCCTCTCATGTCTAGATGATCCTTGACTTTGAGGGCTTTGGTTTCTTGGTGTAGGTTATCTGTGGGTGTAGTAGCTGTGCAGCCTGTGATTATTTTTAGGGCCTTGTTCTGTATGGTCTGTAGGGTATTGTATTGGGTTTTAGTGAGGTTAGAAGCCCAAGCAGGGCTTGCATAATTCATCACTGAACAAATGTTTTGTTTGTATACTGTGGTGGTGATTTCTTTGTTATGGTGGGTTTGTGGCATTTATTAAATATGGTATCATCTGTACCCGAGTCTGTTATAGTGAGGGTCTGCTGTACATACGAGTACATGCACATGCCTGTGTACACTTGGGCCCACATGAAAGCACCACGCTCCATGAGCAGCACACTGGCCTGGGAGAACACACTGGTGGCAAACCACCATTCACAAAGTCGAGCATGGAGGGAGGGCAGGGGCAGGAGGCCACTACTGATTGTCCCTTTCTTGCTGTTATTGACATGGATGCCATTCATATACAGGTACTTTTACATTTCAGAGAAACACAGACCTCTTCATAAATATACCTACTGTACATATGCAATACATTTAGGCACACCCTATAAATAAATGGATACGCTTACACATGTATAGTTACTGACTTTACAAAAAAACTGACAGCACAGGGCATAATGTAAACAAAACTCACACTCCAGGGACTATATTAACCCCTTAAGTGTGGCTGTCATCCCGAGGCAACCTTTTAGAGAACTGTGGCCATCATCCTGGGAATCAGTCTTTTCCTGTGCTTACAGTAAGTATGGCATGGATGATAAAGGCCCGTAGTCTACTTGACGGTGTAGTGTGAGTCTCTGGGGAGGCAGTAGGTTGGTGGACAAGGATTGAGTGGGCCTCAGTAGGCCTGCAGCAGCTATGGAGAGGAGAGCAGACCCTCCACCTCTCGTGGTACTGGTGATGATGCTAGTGAGAGTGATCACAGTGGTGGCCATAGACGTGAAATATTCCCAGATCATAAAGCCTCTTGTATGGGAAAAAGCTTAAAAGATGTCCAGAAAACCTTTCTCCATCTGTTAAAAAAAAAAAGAAGAAGAAGAAATGGATACTAGAATGGCTGCAGCTGCAGCTGAGAGGAAGAGGAGATGAGCAACTTGCCAGTCACAAAGCTCTCAGTTAGATACCAGTGGTGATTCTGATTTTGATGTGGAAGAACAAAATGGAACTGATAGTTGAAGTGAATGTGCTATCAGTGATGAAATGAGTGTCACGGAAGAATATGCTACCCTTCTTGAAAGTGATGATGACCCTGTTGATCCAGGTTATGGTCACAGAGGTGATCATGATGATTGTGCCGGCATTGCTAGAGGTGCTGGTAGAGTTGATGGTGGCGATGACATTGGTGATAGTGAAGGTGACAGTAGTGATGGTGTAAGATGTGGCCAGGGGCTTGGTTGTGGATGTGGTGCAAGGCGTGTAGCACCACAAGGCAGGTTTGTATGGTCAAATGGTAGTGACTTTGTCTCAGGTATACATGACTTTGATGAGAGTAACTGTGGTATTATTGATGATGAATTCCCAGATTTAGAAGATGATGAATATTCAGAATTATCCACTCACTCGATATAGTGCTGCTTTCGGGTGTCTGCCCTTTCCTCTCCTCCATCCTTCTTTCCTTCAGTCCTCTTCTGTCTTTCTTTCCTTCATTCTTTCCTCATCCTTCTGCCTGTGGGTGACTCTACACTGAGTGACAAGCCAAATAGTTTTCTGTACACCAGGAAACCATTTACTATGCTGGATGGTAACCATATAACCAAATTTTGTCGCCTGATGGTTTAGTGGGTAATTACGGCGCTCCAATCGGATTGAGCTGGAGAAGGTTTATATCCAAGGGGTGGTTGGGGTTTATTGCTCAGGTAATGGCACTCATGGATGAGTGAGGCTGGTCACTCTCATCTTAAATGTCAGGACCAACTTGCCTAGTCCCGGGCTCTTACGCTCCTCTGTGGGGCGACATAGGATTGGATAATGGATGGATGGATGGATCAGTATTTCAGTATTTTTTGATGATGTTATGAATCATATTGTCACTGAGACTAATAAATATTATAGGTACATGACATCCAGGGTGGTAATATCGCCACATTCTCGTCAGCACTGATGGACAGACAGAAATACAGTAGAACTTTTAATATGTTTTGCTTTGATAATGCTTATGCTACACATAAAGAAACACACCCTGGTAGATTACTGGAACAATGACCTGGTAATTGGTACACCTGTATTTGCTAAAAATATGAATAGAGATAGATTCTTGTTATTACTGAGGTTTATTCACTTTGTAGATAATGAGAATCCTGTTGCTAATGATCAGTTGTGGAAAATCAGAACCATAGTCTCCATGCTGAATGAAAGGTTTAGAAAGATCTTCAGTCCTTATCAGGAATTTGTCATTGATGAATCAGTGATATTGTTCAGAGGAAGGGTAATTTTCAGGCAACATATACCTTCTAAAAGACAGATTTGGAATGAAAATTTTTGTTCTTTGTGATACAAAGACTAACATGGTTTTGGACATGCTAGTGTATACTGGCACAGATATAGATATTCCTGATAACAACTCTCTGGGATTTTCATATTCTGTGAAGACAGTGATGAACTAGTATCTAAATCGTGATCACATTTTATCATCGTCATCTAACCCAGTGTTGCCCCATAAGTGTAGGAGCCTGGGGCTAGGCAAGTTGGTCCTGACATTTAAGATGAGAGTGACCAGCCTCACTTTCTCTGAGTGGCATTACGTGAGCAATAAATCCCAACCACCCCATGGATATAAACCTGCACAGGCTTAATCTGATTGGAGCACCTTAACTACTCACAAAACCACCAGTTGCCATAATTTGGTTATATAGTTACCACCCAGCATAGTAAATGGTTCCCTAGTGTACAGAAAACCATTTGGCTTGTCACTCAGTGTAGAGTCACCTGTAGACAGAAGGAAGAGGGAAGAATGAAGGAAAGAAAGACAGAAGAAGGAAGGAGGAGAGGAAAGGGCAGTTACTCAAGAGCAGCACAATATCGAATGAGTGGATGGTGAGCACCCTCACCTGCTGTTTACAGCCTATAGTTTTCTCGCCATTATACAAAACAATGTGGGAAACACAAAAACGCAATATCATGTGAACCGCCCTGCCTTATACACTCGCAGTATTACGTGAGCTGTCCTGCCTTATATGCTTGCAATATTACGTGAGCCGCCCTGCCTTATACACTTGCAGTATTACATGAGCTGCTGCAGAGAGGTTAAAATAATAGGGAACGTGTGCAGCAACACAATTTACTGATATGTGACACAGTGTTGAAGGAGTGGGTGGTGAAGAAGAGGACCTATGCACCTAAGAGGAAAATATGAATGTTGAAAAGCCAAGCAGTAAGGGGTGCCTTCTATAGTGAGAGATGAGTAGAGCAATGGCTGAACATGGAGCTGTCGAGAGAAGTGTTAATGAATAGTACTGAGCTCTCAAAAACTGATTTACTAATTCAGTTTGTGAATGGACAAGGGGACCCCCAAGACATAATGTAACATGATGGTGGGGTGAGGGTGTAGAAGCTGCAGAAAAGGGATGGTAAGAAAGATGGTGCCAAGTGTAGGGCTAGAAAAGAGGTACAGAGGGCAAAATTCTAGTCTCAAAGACTTTTACTGAATAACTGAAATAGTGTTGAATGGAAGAATATGATATTTAAAGTGATATATTAAATTATGAGGGGAAAACAAGGATACAATAGGTGAGCAGTCTGTGAAGAATAATGATGGAAAGGTTATGATGAACATTGAGGATACTCAAGATGGCTGGAGAAAGCATTATAACCAGTTGCTGAATAAGGAGTGTGACCGGAACAGGGTAGGTTTGGAGTCAGCAGATCCAGTGTTTGGCCTTTAGCTTTTGATTGACATTGGTACCATGAGCAGGATAATAGGCAAGATTTTGTAGGGAAAGGTGGCAGGTGTATATAAGTTGATGGCTGAAATGCAGAGGACCTCAAGAGATATAGGGATTAGTTACCGATTTGATAAATACAATTAAGTATGAGTGTGGTGTCCCAGATGATCACCTGAGGAGTGTGATTATAAATGTGTACAGCGGAAAGAGTGGTACCCTGGAAAGAGGAAATTATAGAGGCATAAAAGTTTTGGACCAGATAATGAAGGAAATGGGGAGATTTCTAGAAGATTATGATTAGAGGAAGAGTGAATATATGCAGTTTGGGTTTATGCCAAACAAAGGGACCACTGATGCCATATTCATTGTTCTATAGCTTCAGGAAATATATAGAGGAAAGAAAAGAGATTTTGTTCTTTGTTTTTGTTGATTTGGAGAAGGTCTTTGACAGTATCCCTTGAGAGAAGTTGAAGTGGGCAATGAGAAAACTTGGTATCGAAGAGTGGCTGGGTAGAGTGGTTATGGCTATACAGTATATTCATCCTCCTACCATCTACCAACCTTGTACACTTCATCACTTTACTCTTATTCTCATTTACTTTCAATTTCCTCCTTTCACACACCCTTCCAAACTCCTCTGCTAACTGTCTCTATATCTCCTCTGAATCAGCCACCAGTGCAGTATCATATGCAAACACCTGCTGATTCAGATTTCACTCTTTACCATCAGCATTCACCAGACTCAGACCTCCACCTAACACTCTTGCATTCACCTCTCTTACAACACCATCCATATAAATATTAACCACTTAACCACGGGCCGTCACTTTCGTGATGCTGGGTGGCAATGGCTCAAGCCGCGGGCCGTCAGTTGGGTGCTTCTGTTTTGTTTTTAATTAGCCGGGGCTTTCAAGATATAAATATATATATGACATTTTGGGAGAAGCCTGAGTGATATTTATATTCAGCTATACAAACCTAATTTATTATGTATTGTCTATATTTCCAAATAATTGTTTCATAGCATATACAATAGCAGCTAACATTTGCAACACTTTTATACCCAGCTACATACCTAATTCAGTTCAATGTCGTCCTTGAAGGTGGAATCACTTTGCGGTTGCGCCCCTCCATCTCCGCCACTTTGGCGGCCATTTTAAAATGCCTTGTGACCTTTACTCCAACAAAACGTCATGTAGGAAGCGATAAATGACTGTAGATACAGTAATCTCTCTACTTTCCAGACGACCACTATCCGGTTACCTCACTGTTCGGACATCGTAGGCTGATGGTTAAAAAAAATAAAAAAATAAAAAAAAAACTTTTTTGGACCATGTCAGTTTGAATTTCCCATACATGCCAACCAGCTCTCTTCCCGCGTTCCCCCCTCCTGCTAGTTATCTCTCAACTCCCATGAAGAGTGAGCAGTTGTCGGATCGTTTGCGGTATTTTTGCTCTTGTTTAAACAATCATAATTCACAGTGCTAAGGATTAAGTGTAGTTAAACACTGGATTACTGGACATGCTTCAAGAGCATTTATGACCACTGTAAAAACCTTGGAGGTGGGGGTAATATTCATTAACAACCATCATGGACATGTAAGTACACTGTCAACTGCTAAATATTTTCCATAATCACTTCTAAATCCTTATTCTCTGGTTACATTTTATTTACTTCATGCTTTGTGTACCATATTTGAGTGCATAGGCTGTGAAAAGGTGATTTTCTCAGTAATAATCATGTCTCTTCCTTACGTTCATTATGTAGTCAACTGGCGAACACCTATGCCTTACTCACCTCAAAATCATCATTTTATGGTTAAAGTTTGATTAATTCATGCTTTGTGCCCATTATTTATGTGAATGGGGTATTAAATAAGTGCTATGCATGTCTGGTAGGGAGGTAGGTAGGTGGTTTTCTGATTTAGGTTGGGTTAATTAGGATCAAGAACGACCGATGCTGTTGGTGAACAGTGAACACCTTTGCCATACCTAACTCTTAATCATCATTTTTCTGGTAACAATTTACTTATTTGATGCTTTGTATCCCATATTTTAGTCCATAAGATGTGAGAAATGATGATTTTCATAGTGATTGCCACGTCCGATACTTACTTACTCTAAGCTGCCAACTCGTGAACACCTATTACTTTCCTCATATTCATCATTTTTGGGTTAAAATTAAAAGAATTCATGCTTTGTGTTCATTATTTAATGCATACGGTGTGAGAAAGGGTGATTTTCATAGTGATTTCCATGCCCGATACTTACTTACACTTTCTTGCAAGTTGTGAGCACCTATGCTGCTCACCTCTAAATCATAATTTTTTGGTTAAAATTCAATTAATTCATGCTTTATGTGCATTATTTATGTGAAAGGGGACTTAAATAAGTGCTATGCATGTCCGGTAGGGCAGTAGGTAGGTGGTTTTCTGATTTAGGTTAGGTTAGGTTAGGGTCATGAATGACCAGTGCTGGAGCTTCAGGGCCACTATCCGGACAATTCCACTTTCCGGTCATGCCTTTGGCTCTATTACATCGGATGGTGGGAAGATTACTGTATATATAAGTGTAATAAATTGATAGGAATGTAAAGTGGGAGTGTGTATATGAATAAGAAATGACAATACGAGCTGCGAACTAGCGCAGTTGGAAGGCTCTCATTTTCAGTGGCTTTCACAGTGTTTTTTTGTGGGAGCATGGATACTTGTAAATAACTGAATAGTGTTTGTAGTGATAATATTAGGCATTGGTATTCATATTACGGGCTGCTGGGAAATGTAAATTGGAGACTTCGTAACCCAACTTCAGAATTCTCAACAAGTCCTACGGTAGTCAATGAGTGCTAAAAAAAACATCCCATGGGAAAGCAGAAGGTATGTGCCATGTGCATATGTAATTATAATAATCTAGGACAAGTAACTGATTTTTGGCAAATATTTTTAAAAAGTCAGTCGGAGCGCGAATTACCCCCGGCGGGAAGTGCCAGGACCACCTCCCAGAACCCCGCGGTTTAGGGGCTAAACACCCAAGGTGACATTACACATCCCTGCTGCAGCCTCACTCTCACGGGAAACCAGTCACTCACAGTATTTCCTACTCTTACACATGCTCTTCTATTTACATAAAAACTTTTCACTCCTTTTAGCAACCTGCCATCAAGTCCATACAATCTTAAAACAGTCCACAAAGCCTCCCTATCAATTCTATCATACACTTTCTCTAAATGCACAAACGCCCAAAACACATCCTTACGTTTCACTAAATACTTTTCACACACACCTGTTTCACAGCAAACATCTGATCCATGTATCCCCTCCCTCTTCTAAAGCCACACTGCTCATCACCGGTCACTCCTTCTGTACCCTTTCTAACTCTCTTAATTAACACTCTACCACACACTTTACCTACAACACTCAACAGACTTATACCCCTAAAGCTAGTACATTCATACTTATCATCCTTACCTTTATACAAGCGGACCAGACAAGCAATTTCCCAGTCAATTGGTACCATACCTCTCACAAAACACACATCCAACAATCTTACTAACCAGTCAACATTAGTCACTCCACCACCTTTCAGGCATTCCACAGCACACCCATCCATACCTGCAGCTTTCCCTGTTTTCATCTGCTTTACTGCCTCCTGCACTTCCTCCATCTTGATCAAAGAATCATCCAACTCTCCCAAAACATTTATTCCTTGCACCCTTCCATCTGCCACAATCTCAGCCTCCCTTTTCTCCTGTACATTTAACAGTCTTTCAGAATACTCCACCCATCTCTTCCTTACTGCATCCATCTCAGTTAACATCCTTCCATCCTCTGCTTTTACTTGCTATTCCTTCCCAGACTCTCCCTTTGGCACCCTTTTCACCTCCTTCCAAAACATTTTCTTATTCTGTTGAAAATTCTCAGTCAACTGCCTACCCCACCTCTCATCTGCTCCCTTAGCATCACACACAGCCCTTCTCGCCCTATTCCTCTTTTCCTTATATCTCTTATATGACACCTCATCGTTCCTCTGCAGTCACATATCATATGTATGTCTCTTCTCAGCCACAGCCATACTAACTTCCTTGCACCACCATTCACTTCCCTTTCTTACACCACCACCCACTCATCTCACACCACACACCTCTTCCGCATGCCCCACCACAGCACTCGTAAACAACTCCCATTTCAGAATACTCCACCCATCTCTTCCTTACTGCATCCATCTCGGTTAACATCCTTCCATCCTTTGCTTTTACTCGCTTTTCCTTCCCAGACTCTCCCTTTCACACCCTTTTCACCTCCTTCCAAAACATTTTCTTACTCTGTTGAAAATTCTCAGTCAACCACCTATCCCACCTCTCTTCTGCTGCCACTTTAGCATCATGCACAGCTCTTCTCGCCCTATTCCCCTTTTTCTTATACCTCTCATATGCAGTCACACTTCATATGCATAATTCTTCTCAGCCACAGCCATACTTACATACTTGCACCACCATTCACTTCCGTTTCTTACACTGCCACCCACTCGTCTCACACCACACACCTCTTCCGCATGCCCCACCACAGCACTCTTAAACAACTGCCATTCCTCCTCCACACTGCCATTCTCCTGATCTTTCACTGCATTCCACTCATCTTTCAATTTCTCCTGATACTCTATCATTTTTTTTTCTTTTATCCAACTCACTCAATTTCAAAACCTCCCTGCCACACCAGACTCTCCCAGCTCTCACCCATCTCTTACCTACTCCCAACTTTCCCTCCACCAGGTAGTGGTCAGACATACCTCCACCCTCCCCTCTCAGAACTCTCACATCCAGCAATCTTCATATTACATTCCTGGACACAACCACATAGTCCATCAGTGCTCTGTCAACAGCCCTTCCACCCTCCTGTCTCACCCATGTATACTAATATCTTTCTTCTCAAAGAAGGTATTTCCAATCATCATCTCTTGCTCAGGGCACATCCCTATCATTTGTTCCCCATTTTCATTTCTTCCAGGCACACCATGCATACCAACTACACCTTCAACTGCTACATTTCCCTCTGTGGCATTCAGATCTCCCATTTTTACCACATTCACATTCGCTCCAAAACTCTGCAGACACTCATCAACATCATTCCAGAAAGACTCCCTCTCTTCTGCATCTCTTTTACTACCACGCCCATATTCACTCACAAATACCCACAACTCACGTTCAAATTTCGCTTTCACCCACATCAGTCTTGATGACACCTCCTTCCATTTAGTCATACACTGCTGCACTTCTTGGCTCACTAACAAGGCTACACCTTCTCTCACCCTTCCTCTGTCAACATCTGACAATCTTCCATTCACACTTCCAAACTTAGACTCACCTTTCCCCTTCATCTTTGTGTCACTCAAGGCTAACACGTCCAACTTTCTCCTCACAAACATTCTCCCCATCTTCTCCCTTTTAGCCTTAATCGTACTACATCCATGCACATTCATAGACCCAGTCTTCAAGGTACGGGGATAACTCAATCTCCTATCCCTTTCTATTCCCTGTCTCTTTATAGGAACTAAGAAAAACAGAGGAGGGGGTCCCTAGTCCCCTCCCCCTCCCCCTTTTAGTCGCCTTTTATGACATGCAGAGAATACGGTGGCAGAATTCCTCCTAACACATCCTAGCCGCAGAGTAGCAGTACCACCCCATAGTGCAGCCAGATTGGTTCCTCCCCGCCACAGGGGGAAGTTTATTGGTACTACTTAATTTTAAACTTTTCAATTACTGTACTGTAAACTTTATGTACCTTATTATTTACGATCTTACAAACTAGAGATGTTCACTTTGTATGTTTCACTTATCACTCGTCCTCTTTGAGAAGTATATCAAGGACCTCCAGGGAAATTAAGTGGAGGGGGAAATGATGTGTGTTGGACTGAGGCTCAGCAGGGGGGGACAATAGTGACGCCGCCAGCCCGCCACCAATCGACACACGAACATACAAACCGCACAGAGAGTATGACTGCCCCGGCCTGAGGTTAGGCAGTCCAGACTGTTTCTAGCTTTTTTGGTTTTCCCGATATATAAGAAATTACTCCAGTCAGCTCCTTGACTCGAAAAAGCGTATTCCAGGCTAGTGAAGTCTGTTAAAGAAGAGGGAGAGTGGCCATGTGCAGTTTGCCACAAGGGTTCGTTCGTTTCGTTTTATTTTTAAAGGCTCCAACATGCTTGCATGCGTCATCCTTGGTCACCTAATGGTGGCCCTCCGTGCTGCTCGATCTCTGGCAGCTTCCCTGTTCAGTCCCCTATTCCTGAGGTCACACTTAATGACCTCATCCCAGGTCTTTTTCAGTCTGCTTCTCGCAACCCTCTCCCTTAAGTTAACACTTCTCACTTTCTGCATCCAGTTATCATCCCCCATCCTCTCCACATGCCCAAACCATCACAATTTACCTCTCCTCATTGCAACACCAGTACACCACAGTCCCATCATACCTCTCAACTCCTCTATCATAAACTTACCCCCCCTCCTTAGGGCCAACACACATGAGGCACTGCATATCCACCTAATCATTATCATTTCTATACATTGAGTCTGCAGATATCCTCTTCCTTTACTGCCCAGGTCTCACTGCCATACAGCATTACACTCCTAATGCTTGCTGCATACAGAGATTCCTTAGCATGGAGGGAGAGCCCTCTCATTGTCAGGAGAGGCAAAAGCTCTCTGAACTTCTTCCAACCACTCCACACCCTAGCCACAGAGGTAGCTCCTGCCCTACCTCCAGCACATAACATATCTTCCAAATAGCAAAACTCTTCCACACACTCAAGAGACAAACCAGGAAAATCAATCCTTTCCTGCCTGACAATCTCCACCAGCTCTCCCCGACACACCGCACATATGAAATCAGCATCATCTCGCAGTCTGCCTCTAATACCACTACATTTCTTATGCACCCACATATCACAAAAACTGTACAAGATGGAATTACTTCCCACACCCGTGTGACAAATCGCACTTGGCCACTCTCCCTCATCTTTGACAGTACTGCCTCCAGCCCTACATCACTTTTCTTTTGTTTTATCTGCATTTACTTCTAAGCCCTTGTGCCCCATACAATCTTTCCACTTCTTAAATCTTTCCTCCACCGCCCTTTCATTCTCAGCAATCAACACCAAATCATCGGCATACAACATCTCCCACGGGAGTCCATTTCTGAAGTCATGTCAGAGGGATTGAAATACCATATTAAACAACAAGGGGCTCAAGACTGACTCCTGATGCACACCAGCATTCAAGGAAAGTCATCATTCAAATCTCCATTCGCCCTTACTTTGGAGCAAACACCCACATACATAGTCATAGCCACCCTAACCAGCCACTCCTCAATTCTAAGCTTTCTCATTGCCCACTTCACCACCTCTCTAGGGTCTCTGTCAGAGGGCCTTCTCCAAATCAGCAAAAAAAGTACAGATCCTTCTTCTCTCCTATTTGGTATATTGTTCCTGAAGCTGTCAAACAGTGAATATGGCATCAGTGGTCCCTTCAAACTACATCTCATCAATATTCAACACTCTTTCTTTAATCAGACCTTCGAAAACTCTTCCCATTACCTTCATTATCTGGTCCAAGAGCTTTATCATGAGGCTATGGCACACCTAATGGCCGACTTGGCTCGTATCTCTGATTGGGGTAAAAATAATCTTGTTATTTTTAATGCATCAAAAACTCAGTTCTTACACTTATCAACCCGACAAAATCTTCCTCAGGATTACCCACTAATGTTTAATAATGAACAGTTATGTCCTGCATCATCCTTGAACATGCTTGGGGTTTCATTCTTTCAGGATTTGTCTTGGAAAGAACATATTACATCTCTTGTGAAATCTGCTTCCAAGAGATTAGGTGTGCTAAGCTGATTCCGAACTTTCTTTACCCCTGCACAGTTGTTGACCTTGTACACAGGTTTTATTCGCCCGTGTATGGAGTACAACTCTCATGTGTGGGGAGGCTCTCCACATGCAGCTCTTCTCAATAGGGTGGAGTCAAAGGCTTTTCGTCTCATTAACTCTCCTCCTCTTACTGATTCCCTTCAACCATTGTCTCTTCGCCGCACTGTTGCATCTTTATCTCTCTTCTATCGCTACTTCAATGGTCACTGTTCCTCTGAACTGTCTGCTTGCATCCCTCCACCTCTACGACGGGCACGTAGTACCCGTCTAGCAACAAACTTTCATCCCTTTTCTGTCCAACTCTCTAATGCAAGAGTTAATCGTCACTCCCAGTCCTTCATTTATGCAACTGGTCAACTCTGGAACTGTCTTCCTCTGTCTGTATTTCCTACTTCCTATGATCTCCAGTCTTTCAAACGCAGTGTGTCCAGGCATCTCGAATTGAACGGATCTTGAATTTGGCTCTCTTTTGTATTGTTTTTGCTTTTTCTTGGAAGGAACAGTATGCAGGCCCGTGGCCTTTGGTTCCTTCTTCCTTGCATAAAAAAAAAAAAATACATTTCCCTTTCCAGGACATCACCCTTCCCCTTGTAGACACTTATAATTACACTCTTCAGCCAATCACCTGGGACTGCACACTCATATATAATCACATTTATTAAGTCAGTAACTAACCCCACTCCTATATCTCTTGAGGCTTTCACCTTTTAAGCAGTCAACCCAGACACATCTGCTGCCATCCCTACCTGCAAAACTTCCTGTTGCCCTGCTCACAATAGCAGCATCAGTCAAAGACCAAGGGCCAAACACAGGACCTGCTGGCTCCAAACTTTCCCTGTTCCAGTCAAACTCCTCATTCAACAATTGGTTGTAATGCTCTCTTCAGGCATCTTTAATATCTCCACTGTTCACCACTACCTTTCCTTCATCATTCGTCACACACTGCTCACCTATGATATCCCTGTTTTCCCTCTTCATCTAGTTTGCCACCTTAAATATCATATTCTTCCTTTCCACACTATTTAGGTTATCAAGTGAAGTAAGGATAAGTGGCTGGGGAATGGCTGGGAGAAGGAGGGATGTGAGAAGAGAGGAAAAAATCAGTAGGATGGAATTAGTGGAGCAATGAAGAAAGTCAAAATGGGGAAAGTCCCAGGAATGGATGGAGTGTAGCTAAATGCTGAAGCATGGGGGAGAGATAGTAGTAATATGGATATGAAAGATGTGTAGATTGACCTGGGAGGAAGGTAGGGTCTCAGAGGATTGGAAGTCAGGTATAATTACTCCCCTGTACAAAGGAAAAGGGGAAAAAGAATTGTGTGGTAATAATAGGTGCATTTGTCTTTTTAGTGTAATAGGAAAAGTGTATGGTAGGATGCTTATTGACAGAGTTAGGGAAATAGCAGAGGAGTTGGTGAAGAACAGGGAGGTTTTAGAAAGGGAAGAGGTTGCATAGATCAGATATTCATTCTTAGGTCTTCAGTGGAAAAGTTTCTAGAGAAGGGAAAGAAGTTGTATGCATCCTTCATGGATTTGGAGAAAGCATATGACAGGGTGGAGTACATGGAATGTAGAAAATATTAAGAATATATGGAGTAAATGGGAAGTTATTGAATGCCGTGAAGAGTACGTATGACAGGGCTAAGGCTTCAGAGTGTGTGGATAGTGATTTGAGTGAATTTTTATATTTGAAGGTTGGATTGAAACAGGAATGTGTCATGTCTATGGTTGTTCAGTCTGTATATAGATGGGGTTATAAAAGAGATACAAGGTAGGGCAGTGGATGTTGGAGCAGTTTTGATGAGAGAAGATAATGTTTGGGAACTCCCTGTACTATTATTTGCAGATGATACTGTAGTGTTAAGTGAAGACAAAGGGGAGCTGCAAGGCTTTGTGAATGAGTTTGGAAGATTGTGTAAGAAACGGAATCTCAGGGTGAATGTAGGGAAGAGTAAAGTTATGGTCTTCGAGAGAGATGAAGTCACTAGATATACAGTGTGGTTGGATGATGAGGAAATTGAAAATGTGAGTGCATTTAAGTACTTGGGTAATGTGATAAGAAAGGATGGAAGTTTGGAGGGAGAAGTGCTTGAAAGGGCACAACAAGGAAGAAAAGTTGCTGGTTCTCTGAAAGCAGTGATAAGGAACAGGGAAATGAGCATGGAAGTAAAAAAGTCACTGCATGACAGTATTGTGATACCTACTCTAATGTATTTTTTTTTTTTTAATATTGGTCTGTTGAGCCTAAGCTCCCTGACAGACAATTTTATCAATACCATATATAAATTGCAGATGCTTTAGTTACATATATCAACTACAACCATATGAGTATCACTGAAGAGATGAATATATAAATGCAAACTACAACCTTATGATTATCGAAAATATACATGCTTACACTCATACACACATATATTTACATACATGTACATCAGTATACATACACACATATACTTATACATATTGTTACGTCCCAGTCCCCACACTGCCACAGGCTCCAACAGCAGTAGTTCAGTATAGGGGGGATTTTGCCCAGTGAGTTGTTCTTCCTGTGGTCAGCCTTTAGGTGTACAGTACACAAGATCAGCTGAGGCAAAACTAAACACTGGCTTCTTAAAGTTGACTGTCTTTATTATCCAGATAATTCCACTTCATGCTTTCCAACTTCACTTCACTGTTCACACAAGCACTGGAGCTATACAAACTTTATGAACGGCAGTTACACTTACTGCCTAACAACACTGTTTTCACAAGTACCGAAATATACAAACTAAACTTCACTGACACTGCTCCGACACCCAACTTGACTCAGACTGACTGAGGCCCAACTAATCCTTAACACTGCTATACTGCTTTTACGCTAACTTGGCCTAAAATTACCATCTTTCCATCCTTTAATCTGAACTGTAGCAATAAATTAACACTTGAATATGGTGCTAGTCATGAAGAAGTTCTATGGAAAGGATGTTGAGCCACAGCATTGTCTCATTCTGCCACTGGGCTGCATGAAATGAGCAGCAAAAGCACGAAAATCTAGGCCAAGTTAGCGTAAAAACAGTATAGTGTCTCAT
>JAGKTI010002000.1:0-15927 GCA_018397915.1 Birgus latro
GCCCTCTTATGGTTTCTATTCTTCTAGCTGTTCCATCATATTTAGCTTCCTTTCTGGCATTCTATAGCTGCCGTTGTAGACGGCCATCGTTCTTCTAGATCTATCAACAGTGGTGTTCCTCAGGGCTCTGTCCTATCACTAACTCTCTTCCTTTTATTCATCAATGATCTTCTAAACTGTACATCTAACTCTATCCACTCGTACGCTGATGATTCCACCCTTCACCTTTCCATTCGGTGCCCGCAACGTCCATCTCAGTAGTTACTTCAACAAACAAGGGATGAGGCTATGGCACACCTAATGTTTGACTTGGCTCGTATCTCTGACCGGGGTATAAATAAGCTTGTAGTTCTTAATGCATCAAAGACTCAGTTCTAACACCTATCAATCCAACAAAATCTTCCACAGGAGTACGCACTAATGTTTAATATTATCCAGCTCAATCCTGCATCATCACTGAACATGCCTGAGGTTTCATTCACGCAGGATTTATCTTGGGAAGAACATAATTACATCTCTTGTGAAATCTGCTTCCAAGAGATTAGGTGTGCCAAGCCAACTCCGAACCTTCTTTACACCTGCACAGTTGTTGACTTTATATACGGGTTTTATTCGCCCCTGTTTAGAGTACAATTCTCATATAGGCTCCCCACATACAGTTCTTCTCAATAGGGTGGAGTCAAAGGTTTTTCATCTCATTAACTCTCCTCCTCTTACTGGCTCCCTTCAACCTCTGTCTCTTCACCGCACTGTTGCATCTTTATCTCATTTCTATCACTGCTTCAATGGCCACTGTTCCTCTGAACTGTCTGCTTGCATCCCTCCACCTCTACGACGGGCACGTATCACCCATCTAGCAACAAACTCTGATCCCTTTTCTGTCCAGCTCTCTAATGCAAGAATTGACCGTTACTTCCAGTCCTTCATTTATGCAACTGGTCAACTCTGGAACTGTCTTCTTCTGTCTATACTTCCAACTTCCTATGACCTCCAGTCTTTCAAATGCAGTGTGTCTAGGCATCTCGAAATGAACGGATCTTGAATTTGGCTCTCTTTTGTATTTTTGTTTTTTTCTTGGAGAGAACAGTTTGCGGGCCCATGGCCTTTGGTTCCTTTTTCCTTGCATTAAAAAAAAAAAACTGACAATTTCCCCTCCTTTATCTGCGGATGTTATGGTAACTCTTTTGCACATGGTAAGTCTTAGTAAAGCCCCCCTCCCACTTTGCCGTAAGTGACAAAGATAAATTCACGATGTGTCAAAAAACCATAATCGTGACTAATCGTGAACAAAATCACTGACAACCGTGACGTGTCGCCGATGTGTGTCAAGAGTCGGCAATTTTATGTGAAGGGCCACGATGACTTGGTGCTGCACCAACATGTCGTGGAAATTTGCGACATTGTAAGCTTTCAGCGAGGAGTCGTCAACAATAGGGCGAGGCAGCAGCGACGTTCCAAATGACCCAGCAAATACTAGGCGTATAATTGCTGACATCGCCGTCTCGTCGATAAAAAAAAATCCATTGAGACGTCAACTGGTATCGTACCGGATTATGGCGAGATGTTGGCGAGTAGTCGGCGAGCCCCTCATGATATAACCTATGTAAAATATACAATACATACTGGGTACTACGACATTAATATTTTATCAAAGGTAATTTGCCGATATTGCATCGATCTGTCGCTCTAAATCCGTCAACACTGTGTCGGTATTATGGCAATGACGGCGAGCGGTCGGCCATGGCCTCGCCGAGACATTAGTCTGCATTTCACCGATACATTTTTGACAAGATGCCGACTTCGTAGCTATATCAGCGTTTCTCGACATTTAAAATAACGTAAATTTTTGACATTCCATTAATCTTACGCGATACGCCGATGTTGGGTATTAGTCGCCGCTTATATTGCATACACCACCGAGGTGTCGACGTTTTGTTGTACTGGTGTCGTAACTGTTACGCCGACATCGTGATTCTTGTTCAGAGTAGTCGGCATATCACCAACCTGGACCAAGATGTTCATCGTGCATTTATCGCAGTTATTTACGGCGAAGTGGGAGAGGGGCTTAAGTTTTCTGGCTGACGATTTTACTCACCCGTGTTCCCCGCCAGGCTGCCCGTGTGCCGCAAAAAAACATGTATTTCTAGCCTTATTTTCGCCACCCAAATCTCTATATATTCTCATGAAACCCATATCATCTTATTCGCCGATGTTTGTCCTAGCAGATAAGCAAAAAAAAAAAAAAGTAATAAATAAATAAATAAATAATTAATACGAATCAATGTACGTTATGGCGGCGTGAATAAACTTTATGAAACGTCCATCTCACTTTCCAACAAAAATCGTAGTTCGAATGTTTTCCATCATACAGAAAAATGTTATTAGGAGTTTTGATAGAGAATTTCATTAGCTTTCTAATGAGCTTTGTCCGGTTATGATTTGATTTGTAGTTTTCGAGAAAATAGACAATAACTCAAAGCCATAAAAAACAAAAGGTTTTTGTTCAGGGAGCTCTACCGCAAAAGTTTTCTCGCACACGTTTTTTTTTATATTACACAAACTTGTGTAGAATTTCATGAGCTTTCTTGGGGTCCCCGCCGAATTTTGATACGCCTCATAGTTTCCGAGTAAATCGCAAAAAACTACAGGGTACTCACGACCGCGGTGCACTTTCGTCATGCATGCACAATAACCGCCTACGTAACGACGGCTTTTCATTAAAGAAATTACATAGGTATGTCCTGTACATACGTAGAATTCACTGACCTTTATCATGGTTCTTACAGGAAATCGATACGTCCAATAGTTTTCGAGTAAATGGACGACAAAGATAGAATACTCTTCCTCGCCTGCAAGCAAGATAAAAACACACTTTTTCCCTGCTTCACCCACACCTACATATTTTCGCTCGTTAGGTTTTATCATTTTATTTTTTTAACTCAAAGTATACACGTGAAATAACAAAAGCTTTTTGATAGTGCTCTCAGAAACTCACATGACCACTAGCCTTTCTGCTAGGTACTGATACTGAAGCTGAACTTTCTTCCATCTCATATGTGTATATGTAAAAAAACAATACTTATTTGTGTAAAAAGTATAGAAATAGGTCAATATACAAATCAACAAAATATGGATAAGTCATTTCTTCCAGAGGCGTTGAGCTGCTGGTAGGAATTTGAAGGATTTGAAGATGAGTTATGTAGTATGTGTGTGTGTGTGTGTGTGTGTGTGTGTGTTCTCTTCTCCTTGCGCTACGTTTGCCTAACACGTGTGATTGCGATACACACAATAGATTTCTCCACGAATATTTGCTGCACGACATACGTGTATATATGTCATATGTGTCGCTGTGTGGCGTATTTCTTGTCTCTGATCCTTGCATAAACTTTCCATTAAGACAGTCAATGCACGCAATATTTCTCTGTGAGCACTCATTACACTATTTTATACATACACTTCACACTAAATCATATGAAATATAAAACACTATCACATGATTCCATCCCAGCCTCCTCTGTTATTCCCTTCCAAAAATCTATGGCGTACGTGATCGCCTGTTCCCTTAGCGACTATGGCATATCGCTATGTATCTCTGTGGCATAACATAATGCCTGCTATGGTAGGTGAGTTGTTTCACTAATCCAGGCACTATATGTTTCACAAATATAAGTAATGGCTTCACTATAAAGGTAAAATACTCACATCATTTACGGGGGGGGGGGGGTGAAGCAGAGTGAAAACCCTGCTATAACAAACCAGACTCCTGCCTCTAGGCCTAACGGCTGATAACGAGCCCCAGTGCTTTACAAACAAAATATCTATGTTCCATAGACACAGTCACTTCACAGTATAGTAAAAAAACACTGTACAATCACAATATTTCAATAATGGCTTTTGCCTCGGGTGGGAGGGGGAAAAAGACAGATTTAAAGGGACAACACAACGTGGCACAACTCTACTGCCTGGCTGCATGTGAAGTACTGAGCAGTGCTGCCAAGCAAAGTGCTCCAGAATTCCCTGAATCCTCGAGCAAAAATTCCCTAGAATTCCCCATCTCATAATAATGTATCTTATGGTAGGAAAGAAAACATTAAACTGGATGGAAAGATACTTTTTTTTTTTTTACAAACAAGAGTGTGTACAAGCTATTTGCATTACTTTATACATATTCATGTGCACACTGCACAAATATAACATAAATAATAACACTTTGCTTCACATTTCTGTAAGGAAAAAACTCTCTTGGTTAAAAGAAGGCTAAGATCATGTTAGTTGCTGATTAATCCGATTCACTTGCATCACGCTCATACATACCTAGATTCATTTTACTTATTAATTTATCAACAGAAAAAGTGCCACATCTAGCATCCCCCAAATACCGTTTGGAATGGAGAAATTCTACAAGTGTTTTGGTTGAAAGACTGTTCCTCTGTTTTGTTTTCAGGTTGTTCACAGCTGAGAAAATTCTTTCTGTTGTGGCACTTGAATGAGGAAGACAGAGCAGACCAGAAACAAGTTGTGACAAATTTTGAAACTGCTGCAATTCACATATGTAGCCTAATTACTGACTAGTTTGAAACCAGTTCAAAGTTTAGTGATATTGAGCATATCGCTCTTACTTTGGCTTCATGGCTTACATGAATGTAATACTTCCAATATCATCAATCATCAAAATATTCACAACCTCTAATACATGTACAGTAGCTCCCAAACCATCGTTAAAATAGCCTCCCTAATGAACAGCAGACAAGTCTGACGACTGTAGACCGTGGATGGAGACTGTCTGTGGAAGTGTCGATGAGTAGGGAGTACACTGGTGGTGACTTACTGCTGAGGGCGACTGGGTGACGGTTACTGTACTGCAGGTGTAGCCGCCTACTGCGTAGCGAAGGGAGAGTGGGACATGGACGGCTAGCATGTGTTTACTCTCTGGGTCTGACCTGTTCGGTTCAGGTTCACACCCACACAGTATCACGATATTCACACATTGCAGACTGAATTTCTTCCGATCTGGTAAATAAAGTGTCAACTCTTTCTCTTATAAGCACATTTTGTATTCAGTATTGTTGATTTTTTTCGATAAATTGCATTATTTACGCAATAAATTCTTAACGCCCAAATTTCCCCAAATTGAGAGACATTTTCCCCATTTCCCCATTCGGACCATCGATTCCCTAAATCTGGGGATATTTCCCCAAGGTTGGCAGCACTGGTACTGAGTTTTATCACTACGAAGAGGCTACAGTGTTGCCAAGGTCTTACCTCGGGAGAGAGACACACCCGGTAGAACACACCAAAGTTTGACACAAATCGACCAAAAACTTAATTTTTGGTGAATTTTTTTTTCGCTTTTTCACGCGATTTGCATTCCATGTGTGTCTATGTGCACAACCTAAAGCGAATCACGGTTCCGTGCACAAAAGGGAATGAACAGATCTTGAATTTGGCTCTCTTTGTATTGTTTTTGTTTTTTTCTTGGAAGGAACAGTTTGCAGGCCCATGGCCTTTGATTCCTTCTTCCTTGCATAAAAAAAAAAAAAAATCTGACAGCAGGGCTTCCATCTTCTCCATGTATCCGCTGGTGTTCATAATGACTATTCCCCCTCCTTTATCTGTGGTAATATTTCTATTTTCCCTTAGTTCTTTCAGGGCTCTTATGCACCTGCGAGGGATGGAAGGTTTTCCTGTGGTCGCCGCTGCTGTGACATTGAGTCACACCTTGCTTGAAGCCCTTATCGATGTCATTATCTTTTCATTTGGTGTACTTTAGGATGTAGTCTAAGAAGTGCTTGTTGTTTAACTCCGTGATGAACCTGAGTTCTAACGACAGTGTCTTCTGCGTGTGTCAAAACATGCAAAGAAATGTTGTTTATTAGTTCTGGTCTTCCTGCAGTCTTCCATCTGGTGTTATTACACAGTTCCTGTAGCTTTCTGTTCAGTTGTTCCTTTTATTGGTTGTCTTTCTCATGTACTTTCTCCACCATATAGTGTGGTAGATGTATATGGATCAGTTTGCCTCTGGTCTCTGCTGCTTCGTGATGGAGTTTTTCACAAGTTTCTTTTAGGTATTCTTTCTCTGCATTCGAAATCTCGGAAAGGCTGCAGGGAGTGAATTTTTGCAGCAAAAAGATGGTGTGCTTTGATGTGAAGTCATTATTCACAAATGTCCTGGTGGATGGTGCGATAAGTGCAGTGGAAAGAGTGTTAGACCTTATCAGTCAGGGGGATTTACTGGTAACAAAAAGCAATAACAGGATCCTTGTTTCCATGGAGGTAAAATTTGGTGCTTTCAAGTTCAACAATGAGGAATATCGCCAACACAAGGGCCTAGCAATGGGCTCAGTGCTCAGTCCAGTGATGGCGACCCTATATATGGAAACGCCTGAAAGGGATCTGAAATACCCACTCCAAGGGGACACCACAGGAGGAGGCACGCAGGGATGACGAAAGACCCACCCCAAGGAGGGACCACAGGGAGGCGCATAAAGAGCCAGGACAAGGCAGGCTTACGACCCTCGCCACCACGCGCCCCTCTTCCCCTGAACAGAGCCCGTGGGAGATACACCATCCTGCTGCACTACTCTCAGGCCAGACCAGCATTCACCAGGATTGGGGTGGGATTTGTTTCTTAACAGTCCCAGGTAGAACTGCAATGATGGCCACCGTCGGCACTGGGGAGAAGGCCACCATACTCTTCTCATCTACCACCCCCTGCAGAATCGCGGCACTGGCCACTGTCCAAGCCGGAGAGGGAATGGCCACAGTACATCCCTCATCTGCGGTCTCTGCTGGGAGCAGGACCGTGGTGACAGCCACTGTCTGTGCCAGGGAGGGAATGGCCACCATACGTCCCTCACCTGCTGTCCCAGGGCAAGGCAGAACTGTGGTGATGGTGTCAGGGGAAAATGAGAGTTTTACTCTGGCGTGTCGCCAGATATCAGGGGACATTTAAGTATTCCCAAGAAATAATGAAATATTGTATAATTGGTATACAATGTATAGCTAAGTGTGCTATGTCAATTCTCTAGGGTCGAGAATTACAAACTTCCTCAACGGCACGCAGCAGAGAACTAGATGCTCTATTGGGCTGCAATATTGTACCGTTGGCCTATGAGAAAGTTTCTTCTCCCCCCCAACAATAAAAAAAAATTATAATAATAATAATAACAGGCTCTTGGCTGAGCCAAACTCCTAGCTAGCACAACGGATTTAAAGAGTGATGTCAAAGCTGGCCTAAGTACCGGCCGTGATTTAATTCGAACGTTGTGCTAACGCAGAGTAGCAAAACTGTATTAAATGATAGAGTGGAGTAATCAAACACAGTTAATAAACTTTAACAAAGCTCAAGAAAAGAACTGTGAATTTATTAATTACAAAGAAATGAATTTACGTTACATGAAATTCAAATCAAGTAAAGGAATGCACTCACTCGCTCAGACACTCAGATAACGGCTAAATATTTCAAAAAGCTTAGCCTAGGAAAAAACCAGAAAATACTGATCGGTATGGATGAGACTGTACTGCAGTCGATCACCAACAAGGTGGGAACTAGGGAAGACACGCCGATTCAAGCCGAGATCTGAAATAAAGAATTCACTCGAGCCTCTAGAGGCGTACGACCCAATCTTTCCGTGACTAAGACCAGACTGATTTGAATCTCGATGCGGCGCGGGTGGGAGCTCGGCGCATGCGCAATTGGCCCGGAGCAAAGCCCGACAACTAAAAATTATCGTATATATTAATTTGCTCCTCAGAATCACAGGATGTCACGATTTAACTAATGTGATTTTACAATGTAGAAAATTCGTGACAGATGGCCACCGTCTGGGCCGAGTAGAAAGAGGCCACTGTCCTTTCCTCATCTGCAGCCTCTGATGGGAACAGGACTGTGCTGATGGCCACTGTCTGCACTAGGGAGGGAACGGCCACTGTACGTCCCTCCCCTGCTGCCCCAGGGCAAGGCAGAGCCACGGCAATAGCCACCGTCCGCGCCAGGGAGGAAGAGGCCACCATCCTTTCCTCATCTGCAGCCTCTGCTGGGAACAGGACCACAGCGGCAGCCACCGTCCGTGCTGGGGAGAGAACAGCCACCGTATGTCTCTCACCTGCTGTTCCTTGCTCGGCTCACTCTTCCAGAGGTCGAGTGAGACACACCTCTCTCTCTCTCCCCACAGAGTCGGAGAGCCAGTGGAAGTGCAGCTGGAGAGGATCTGGAGCGGCCCCATAGTGAGCCTGGGGATTTGCTCGCTGCAGCCAACACCCCCACGCTGCCCTTCGCCACTGGACTCCTGCAGGAGGAGACACCGCTGGCAGCCCCTGATGGCCTCTCAAAAAGAAGCTGCAGCCCCCAGCCACCCAGGGGCGGCCCCAGGACTCCAAAATGAGACCTCCCCGGCCCCACCGTTTGAGCAGTCCTCCCCCAGGAGCAGGTGCAGGGAAGCATGCCTACTCTCAGGTGCAGGGAAGCATGCCTACTCTCCCTGTTCGGCCCCGGTCTGGAGGGCCGACTCACCCACCGAGGCCCCACCAAGGAAAGGCCTCCCTCTACACTGCCCAACAGCCCACCTTCGACGTTCCGGACCCTGATGGTGGTCCCGTGCCTCCTGTGGGAGAGCACGTCGGATGGGACCCCTCCCACACCTGGACGACACCTGCAGCTGCCCAATCACCAGCAGCCCAACCCAGATCCTGTGTGTACCAGATAGTGTGTTTAATCTGTATATTGTATTGTGTCTGGTATTGTATATCTTTATGGTAATGCATAATACACATGTAAGGTTGGTCATCCCGAGATTTTTATGCCCCGTTCCTCTAGTTGCATGTTCTAGACCTGGTCCTAAAGGGAACCCCAGACCCATCACGCATGTACAGAGAACAAGGAGTTGAGCTCTGAACTCGTAGCATAACACTGGTGGCTAGTGGTGGTTCTTGATCTGGTCAGAGAGCAACAAGGAACGAAAGGAAAATTTAACAAAATGGCGGCCAAACCGCACACACAATTGCCAAAATATAACCCAGACCAATGCGACATAAACACATACATATGCATGATCAAACCCCTACTGCACATTGGATTCAACCATGATAAAGAGAAAATAGCAGTAACTTTACCACAATTGGGAAAAGCAGTGTCCAGCATCGCCACAAAGATCGTCCCGGAGCTGACATGGGAGCAGTTCATGCAAATCGTGACCCAACTAGTCACTATCCCTAGAGAAAGCTGTCACCTTGTCTCAGCTCGACACCCTCACCTACGACAGCAACCTGGACAACACACTCATCCAGGCCAGGTGACTGTCACCGCTGTTTACCTCGGAGACCAACACGGCCACCCAGGAACAACATATATTCAACATCTTGTTGAGGATCCTCCCTAGCACCATAAGGGAACATTTCACAACCCATGACCTGAAGGAAGACCTCGACAAAGACATCCAGCTGGTTAGACGCCTTCTGGCCACTCAGACCATCCCACAGCACAAAAATGCTGTCAACAAATTCCTAACACAGAGGGCACAACACCACAAACCATGGATGCCCGTCACACACGCAAGCCCCCAACGACACACACTATACCCAGGGCACTCCCCACCAAAAGGCACCCTGCCCCTAAGGAGAATACTAACCTCAACTCTATCAACCCATGAGAATTGTCCACCTGTAGTCACTGATGCCCCATTCACAACATACATGAGCAGCTAAAAGGTGCTCAGAGGAGACCAACCACCCAAGGGGGCTGCAAAGTTTCCTCTCTAGACGACGAGTGCACCGAGGATGATGCCCCACCCGCCGACTATGTCGATCCCGGGAAAGTGGAGCCTGATGGAGAAGACGCCCCACAACAGCTGGATTTTTAGGACCACCCCCGCGCCTCCCCACGGTGGCGGGGGGCCACCTCACGAAAATACCGCCCCCCAGTCTACAACAAGATGAGACTGAATAGGGTAAAAGCTAGGCTACTGGTCGACACGGAAGCGGCCAGATCCTGCCTCTACAGTCACTTCTACTCCCACCATCCCTCGGCTTTCAGCCCACTTATCCCCACTTCAGTTCACCTCGTAGATGCGGAGGATGGCTCCCTGCCAATACGTGGGGAAACCTTGGGTTCCGCATGCCGACACCCACCAGGAAGTATCAACCCAGAACAACTTCATCATCTTTGACTCAACCTGTCGTGCCTACGATGGCTACCTAGGGCTGGACCTCCTGCAGAAGTTGTGCACCAGCATCAACCGTCACAAGCGATGTCTCCACTTCCAGAAGCCTCCAGACCCCCCCATCTCAGCCACTCTGCACATGCACATCTCCATCTTCTTCCTCGTCCCCCCCTCCCATTTCCTCTACCTTGCCCCCTATCCCCCTACCCCCTCCACTCCTCCACACACCACTTTCCCCGCTACCGTTGCCTCCTCCCTTACTATTCCCTCAGCACAAGGCCTGGCTCCACCTGAACAGGCCCACCGGAACCTCCGTCCTCATTCTCTCCTAACCTGCCTTCTGGAAACATCTCCTGTCTGCTATCTCCCACCTTCCTTCCCCCCCACCTCAGGGCGGTATGCATCGCCAACGTCTTCACCACCCTCCTCACCCTCCCCAGAGGATTAGTGGTTGGTGAAATGGAAAAAGCTGAACCATGTGCACCCCCCTCCTCTCTTGCCACTCCCCCCCCCCCCACCAGAACACCTTTCACCACACCAGGCTGACAGCCTCCAACGCCTACTCCTGGACTTCCAAGACCTCTTCTCGTCAGGACTGGTGGACATTGGCCACACCACATACCTGGTGCACGAAATCCACACTGCAGGACCATCCATTTGCCAACAATCACGGCAGAAAAACCCCAAGCAACAGGCCGAGGAAGACCGGCAGGTCCAGGACATACCCGATGTCGGCATCACATCTCCAACTACCAGCCCCTGGTCTTCCAGTCATCCTAGTTAAAAAGAAGGATGGCACCATGCACTTCTGTGTGGATTACCGATGACTAAACGACGTGATCACAAAAGATGCCACCCTACCCAGGACAGAAGAATCCCTCGACTCCCTGTTTGGAGCGTCCTGGTTTTCCACCTTGGATCTCCAATCAGGATACTGGCAAGTCTCTCTGCACCCGGAGGACAGGGAGAAAACAGCTTTCTCGACCAGCAATGGGAAGCAATATGAACTCAACGTCCTTCCCTGTGGACTTTGCAACACCCTTGCTACGTGTTCCTGGCTAATGGAGTCAGTTCTCAGCGGCCTCACCAGGGAAATCTGCCTGGCATACCTGGATAACGTCATCATTTTCAGCTGGACATGGGCCGACCACCACCAGCGCCTCAAGTAAGTCTTCCTTTGCGTTCGACAGGCTGGACTTGAGCTCAGGCTGAACAGTCCTGGCTGAACAGTCCGTCGCCTTCCTAGCACATGTTATCTCGAAGGAAGGAATAGCACCCTACCCTGACAAACTGCTTGCTATCGCAGACCACCCCCTACCACGAGATGTCCATGAAGTCCGTGCCTACATCTGGCTCACGTCCTACTACTGGTGCTTCATGAAAGGGTTCGCAAGCATCGCGAAACCCCTCCATAACATGACAGAAAAGGGCGAACCTTTCACCTGGACGGACGATCACTTACAGCATTCCACACCCTCAAGACCAAGCTCATCACCTCTCCGATCATTGCATTCCCTGTCTACACCCTGCCCTTCCACCTGTACACTGACGTATCCCTAAGGGCGACTGGCACTGTCCTCGCCCAGGTCCAAGAGGGGCGAGAGCACATAATCACCTGCACCAGTCGTACTCTCAAGCAGGCAGAGAAAAACTATGCTGCCACCAAACGAGAGTGCCTAGGTATCATATGGGCAGTGGAGCACTTTCAGGCTTACCTCTCGGGCATGTACGTCTCCATCATAACAGACCACCACTCCCTGCAATGGCTGTGCCAGTCCCAGATCTACATTGCCCAGCTTAACAGGTGGAGAGAAACTCTCGAAGAGTTCGACTTCAAGATCACATATCGGCCTGGCAAACTACACACCAACGCCAACATCTTGTCCTGACTACACATCAGTTCCATCAGTGCCACCACCAACCTCCTATACCAATGGCAAAACAAGGATCACCTCAACTGGATACCACTCCAAGTAATTTCTAAGCTCCACCAGCACGGCGACCACTTGTTCATCCAGTCCGGACACATAGTGCTCGACCCCGACACTGCCCTGGAAGCAATGACCCACTTGCACTCAGATAATGGCATTCATCTCAGCACCAAGAAACTACTACATGTATTTAATGACATGTACTGGACACCCAGCCCCTTCAACCTTGCCAAACAAGTCATTCAGGCCTGCTGGGGCTGTGCACCAAGCAAAGATATTACACGAACGCCTGGCTCTTCGGGAAACATCACAGCTCACAAACCATGGCAACTACTGTCTGTAGATATCGTCGGCCCTCTACTGCCTAAAGCCGGCTACAAATACATCATTACCTTCATGGACACATATTCAAAATTCCTCATTGCCTACCTGGCCAAAGAACACCACAACGTGGCCGTGGCCGTGGCCAACGCCCTTGTTCACCACTTTTTCCCCTACTTTGGCATTCCCCAAGCCCTTCACTCAGACAACGCCCCGGAATATACCAGCAAAATATGGAAGGAGCTTGCCACCATCTTTGGATCCCAGCTCTCCCACTCCTCTCCCTACTGGCCCCATGGGAATGGGATATGCAAGAGGAGCCAACGCACCCATCTCAACCAGGTGTGGGCCAGGATAGAAGAAACGAGAAATGGGGACTGGCCTTCACATGTAAAACTGTACATTGGGGAATGAACACCTGCCCCCGAGAAGACGGCGTTACCCCTCATGAACGAGTATTTGGAGAAACTCCCCTCCTCCTACCCCTCTGACACTACCTATAGCCCCCCTCCACATCACCCACATCCGATTCCTGTCACCACTTCAAGCCAACTGCACCACCTACAAAAACACCAAGACCTCCAACCTGACATTGGCCTCTCCAGTCCCTACAAGCCAGAGGGACTCAGTTATGATAGTCCAACTACCGGTCCCGAGAAAGCTCTCACCACAGTTTGTAGAGCCTCATTCAACTATCAACGTCCCCAATCCCTGCCAAGTAACAATCCAGTACCACGACACCCCGCGTACCTACTGCAACCACCATGTGCGGCTTTTCTGTCCCCCACCTGCCACACACTCATTCCCAACCACGCCACACTCACTTCCCCACCCCCCACACCGCACCACCACCCGCCAACTCCAACCACACACCTGACTCATACGCCTACTACATCATGCCCTTTCGCTCCTCGCCCTCATACACTCCCCCATCTACAATCATGACCCCCACCATACCCTCCACCAGCTCCACACCATCCCCACAGACCCCCGCCGCCACCCCGGCAACCTCATCTCCCACCTCACCACCTGCCACCTGCCACCGCTACACCCACACACACTCCTCTTCCCCACCCACCCCCCGTTCCACACCCACATTGTACACCGCATCCCACACCACTGTCTCATCCTCGACGACTGGCACCACCCAACCTCCTAGTACAAAAACTCCACCACCCAAACAAAAAAAAACCCATCCCCAACCATCCACCGCATCACGTGGCCCCAGCTCCTCGCCACCTACACCTGTCCTCACCAGATCCCGCCAGCTCTCTCACCCACCAGCTAGATACATCCACACCCTCACCCACACCCCCAGTGCCCCAACACCACCAATTACACCCACCTCCACCTCCCCCACCCTCAAGACCTCCCCCATAACCCTAAGGATACACCAGGCACAGTGGAACCTTCCAGTGGCCCAACCCACCAGGGCGAGGAATAACACCTGTCCCCGGCGACCTTTTAAAATCCGTCTTGCCTCACCCATCGCCAGTACTCAACCCGGAGCCATCTTCCACTCACCACACTCCATGTCTCCAGAAATGAACATCAAACGGGTAATCCGGATCTCTGCCCAGTGTAAGCACCACCGCCTCTGAGGAACACCTCACCTCCTCCACGTCCTGTGAAGGTACCCACACACCTCCACCCTCCACATAACCTACAGCATGCACCAGCACCCAAACCTACCCACCCACCACTGGAACACCCTCCTCCACCGCCTCACGCCGACCCAACAAACTGCCACCTCTGACACCTACCACCTCCAGCCACGGGGATGTGACCTTCCCCCCCCGCAGTGGTGGTGAAATACCCGCACCAAGGGAAGACCACAGGAGGAGGCACGCAGGGATGACGAAAGACCAACCCCAAGGAGGGACAACAGGGAGGTGTGTAAAGAGCCCGGACAAGACGGACTTACGTCCCTCGCCACCACGCGCCCCTCTTCCCCTCAACAGAGCCCGTGGGAGATACACTGTCCCGCTGCACTACTCTCGGGCCAGACCAGCACTCACCTTGATTGGCGTGGGACTTGTTTCTTAACAGTTCCAGGTAGAACTGCGACAATGGCCACCGTCCGCATTGGGGAGGTCATCGTACACTTCTCATCTACCATCTCCTGCAGGACTGCGGTGATGGCAACCGTCCGTGCCGGGGAGGGAATGGCCACCATACATCCCTCATCTGCAGCCTCTGCTGCGAGTAGGAACACAGCAACAGCCACTGTCTATGCCAGGGAGGGAACAGCCACTGTACATCCCTCACCTGCGATGGCCACCGTCTGCACTGGGGAGGAAGAGGACACCATCCTTTCCTTATCTGCCACCCCCATGGGCACAAGCAGAACAACAGCGAAGGCCACTGTCCGCGCCGGGGAGGAAGAGGCCACCATCCTTTCCTCATCTGCAGCCTCTGCTGGAAGCAGGACTGTGGCGATGCCTCATCTGCAGCCTCTGCTGGAAGCAGGACTGTGGCGATGGCCACCATCTGCGCCGGGGAGGGAATGGCCACCATATGTCCCTCACCTGCTGTCCCAGGGCAAGGCAGAACCGCGGCGACGGCCACCGTCCTTTCCTCATGTGCCGCCCCCACAGGCACTAGCAAAACTGCAGTGACGGCCACTGTCTGGGCCGGGGTGGGAGAGGCCACCATCCTTTCCTCATCTGCTGCCTCTATGGGGAGCAGGACTGAGGCAACGACCACTGTCCATGCTGGGGAGAGAACGGCCACCGTATGTCTCTCACATGCCATCCCCTGCTCGCCTCACTCTTCCAGAGGTCGAGTGGGACACCCCACTCTCTCTCCCCACACAGTCGGAGAGCCAGTGGAGGCGCAGCTGGACAGCATCTGGAGCAGCCCCATAGTGAGCCTGGGGATTCGCTCATTGCAACCAACATCCCCAAGTCGCCCCTCGCTGTCGGACTCCCGGAGAAGGAGATGCTGCAGGCAGCCCCTGATGGCCTCTTGACCTAAGAGAAGCCACAGCCCCCAGCCACCCAGGGGTGACCCCAGGTCTCCAAGACGAGACCTCCCCAGCCCCACTGCCGAGCAGTCCTCCACCAGGAGCAGGCACAGAGAAGCATGCCTGCTCTCCCTGTTCGGCCCCAGTCTGGAGGGCCAACTCACCCACTGAGGCCCCACCAGGGAAAGGCCTCCCTCTACACCACCCAGCAGCCCACCTTCGATGACCCGTTCCCCAGTGGCTATCCCGTGCCTCCTGTGGGACAGAACATCAGACGGGACCCCTCCCACACCTGGATGACACCTGCAGCTGCCCAGTCACCAGTACCCCAACCTGGATCCTCTGTGTACCAGATAGTGTGTTTAACCCCTACACCGCGGGGTTGTCGGAGGCGCGCCGTGCCATTCCTGCGGGGATATTCGCGCTGGGACTGACTTTTTAAAAATATTTGCCAAAAATCAGTTATTAGTCCTAGAATATTATAATTAAATATGCATATGGCACATACCTTCAGCTATCTCCTGGGATGTTTTTTTTTTAGCACTCGTCGACT
>JAGKTI010002000.1:20828-43527 GCA_018397915.1 Birgus latro
CCTGTATGTCTATTTTTGTTACTAACCTGTATTTCCCACCTGTATATTGCATCTTTATTTCTCACCTGTATGTTGCATCTTTATTTCTCACCTGTATGTTGCATCTTTACTGGTAGTCCTCATCTGTATGTTGCAGCTTTATGTGTTCCCTTCTTACCTGTAGCCTAAGCTGTACGTTTTATTTCTCATCTATACGTCGTCATTTCTCATTTTAATGTTATATCTTACCTGTGTGTTTGCCTGAATCCTGTGCCCACTTGGTTATGGAGTCAAGTCTGTTTGCTGGGTCGAGTGAAGCCTCACAGTCCCTGCGTTTTACTCTTCCAGTCACTCCGACAGTCTGGTAGTTGCCCTTCACGCCAGTCAGGTAGGCGGTGGCTGTACCAGAACTATCAGACACTTGCTTATCCAGGTTGTATGTCTGCAAAAAACAGGAAGATTGAGAATACTAGAGAGTGTGAGAGTCTGCAGGAATGAGAGACGGATTAGGAGTGTGAGGTGGCAGGGAAGAGAGAGAGAGAGAGAGAGAGAGAGAGAGAGAGAGAGAGAGAGAGAGAGAGAGAGAGAGAGAGAGAGAGAGAGAGAGAGAGAGAGAGAGAGAGAGAGAGAGAGCGTTACCATACCTTAAGCAGTGCCATGTTAGGAAATCTGTCCCACACCAGATATCCTTCCTCTCCAGACCATCCAGCCTTTTGTCCCTTCATAATGCGTGCTGCTGTATTCACCGTCACCCCCAAACCTGAAATGCATACACAAATACCAGTAATAAACTCCACTTTACCAGAAATACACCTGACGCACACATACTTATAATTACGGTACCCCCTCAAGAACTGCTGTATCCTTCACGTGGTGGCACCAATATGACAGGGTTGTGGAATTACACGGTTATACAAACGTCCCTCAGTCTCCTTGCTATCCCATGAAAGGAAAGTGGTAGACTGTAGAAAAAAGGCAACTTCAAGGTGCAGCCCACTGGCCTGAGTTGCTGCAACTGTTAGTAATAGTATCTACTACTACTACCACTACTATATACAGTATACACACACACATACATACATACATAAATACATGCACACAATTTTTCTCATCCTCAGTCCAACTGTTTTGTAAGACGAGCATCAGTTAACTGTGATTCTTTGATAAATTTATGCACCGAAATTGTAGTATGTCGCCATCTCTCTCTCTCTCTCTCTCTCTCTCTCTCTCTCTCTCTCTCTCTCTTAAGACCTTGACCTGAAATGTGAACGGCACTTTTATTGCCGAAAGAGAGTGAATTCAGCGAGAACGCTAATAAACACGTAACAGGATGGTGGAATACAACACCAAAGTTATGCTTATAGCGGATCAGTACATCGTTGGCAAGCTTATAAAAAACAATTGGTGTAACATACGTGACTTTTCTCAAAATTCACCACCCTAAAGCTGAAAGAAAAAGCGAAGGAGCAACAAACTGAATACCGAGACTGTGGTATTTTGGACACTGTTTAAACTGCACCAGATCTAAACATATTGCTGGAAAACATTTAAATAAATAAAAGTTGTTACTCAAGTGACTTTTTTTTTTTTCAAAAATCCCTATTATATACTGAAAAAAAAGACGCCAAATTGAACACGAAAACTGAGTTAAGTTGGAAACTGCTGCAGCGCATCTAACACACAATTAGATAACATATGATAAAATAACTGGCGTTACCTTTATAGACTGTCTCAGTATTTTACATCCTAAGGCTTAAAAAAAAAAAAAAAACTCGATTTCAGCACCAAACTGGGTTACCTCGGAGAATACTGGAGCAACCGCGAACCTGTACACACCGTTGGAATGTTTTAGGAAAATTAATTGATACCAACAGGACACTGACATGAAGTTGTGTGCTTTTTCATCCTAACCATCAACAGATTAATCCCATCAATCCAGTGGCATGCTGTTTATTGCTAATCAATTTAGGAAAGACCTCTAGCGGCGAAAGGACTGATGAGGGTTAGATTTAGACCAACCAGTTAAAGAAGAATCTTCTAGGTTAATATAATTATCTTGGCGAAGCAAAAATAACCAAAAAGCATTATGTCATTGGATTCGAGAGTTAAATACTTCACACTGGCACAAGATACTCTCTCTCTCTCACCATCGCCAAGGAAGAGAACGATATTCTTGGCTATTCTGTTGTTGTGTTGTACTCTGAGGGCCTCCTGTAGTTCCTCGTGCATGGTCCGGTACCAGTAGTCTGCGTCTGTGGGTGGTGGAGGCAAACGTTTGTCACGTAGAAATACTGTTTAATAATTTACTCTGTTCACTTTATTTAAGCGTAAAACTGACACAACAACAATGCTGAGCTATAGCAAGAGACTGACACATGAATATGATGCTAGTGTTGTTGGTAGGATGAAGTGCTGTGGTATCGTCGTGTTATACCTCTGAGCTGGAAAAGAAAGGAAACTGATTTAGGTTGAATGGAGTATAGTAACATGCGTCTGTGGGGTGTCTGTGGGACAAGAATTTCACGGTACACATATTATGACAAACATGGCACTTAAACGTTTACTTCTTTAATCTGGTCACGTAGTTCCAGCCCCCCCCCTCCCCTCAACTTTTAAATGCTTTAAGGGAGAATTTTCTGTCAGGAGGGGATACATATACTGTAGCCTTTATGCTTTTCACATCAACTGATCTCTCTTATGCAAAATAAAATCATCTGGACAAATTAGGAATAAACTCAAAAATAGATCACTGGAGTCAGGGGCTACGTGTACAAATACTGAGATGAACCTATTGCTAATCGAACTACTGATGATGAAAATATAACCCTAGACGAAAAACCGTGATGAAACTTGACACTGAAATGCTTGATGAAACTACTAATTATATCTCTTTATTAAAAAAAAAAAAAAGATAAACCATTTGATGATGAAATCTGGAAGTGAAATCTGAATAACTATTTTTGGTGAAGCATGACAATGAAACTCTTGATAAAACTAGTGATTATGAAACCCTTGACACTGAAACGCTTGACGAAACTCTTGACAATTAAGCACATAAAAGCGAAGCTCTTGAATATGGAAACTCTTAGTGATGCTCTGGCCTCACCATTCTCTTCCGGAACAGGTGATGGAAAGACGACAGCCATAATGTGGGTTGGCACCATCACCATCACCATCACCATCACAACCACCACCACACGAACACCACATCCCGCCATCCTGTGAAGATAAACATGTGTCTATTTACATCAGACGGTTTTACAGCAGGCGATTTTACACCCACACGATTTTACAGCTACTACCACCATCCGTTATCACCACAGCATCGTCACCGCGACACCACTGACGCCATGTAGTTAGTAATACAAGACGCGTTATCAAAGTAAGGCAAAAAAAAAAAAAAAAACTTGAGATTTTGTGGCAGACGATCTTTACGAACGATTTTACCATGGACGATTTACAACGGACGGTTTCATGATCGCTAAAATACCACCAACCGGTTAACGAAGACAAATGCTATAGATACGTGAGACGATTTGCCACAGGGGATTTTACGACAGACCTTTTACGATCATCTTACCATCACCATACTGCCGAAGAAGCGAGAAAGATGCGTTTACTTACGTGAATGTGGAAGATTTATCAGGACGATTTTGCGTTATATGACTTTATATAATTATTTTTAAACCACCACCACACTCACAGCTGCCGTATCACTCACCATCACATCACCAGACTCACCCTCACACTACCAAACCACACCACCACCTCCATCTAACCACCACATCACAACCTGACACTACACTTCAACCACATCACACCATCTAACCACCGCATCACAAGCTGACGCTACACTTCAACCACATCACACCACTATCTAACCACCACAACACTACTCCTACCACACTCACAATCACACCACCACATCGCCACCATCCTAGTGAGGAAACCAAAGAAAAGCTCAGTAAATTAAGGCGAGTTATGTGCTCCCCCGCAAATCATTCATTCAGTCAACTCGAATCCCTTTTATTTCCCAACGTAAGTTTTCTCGACGTCTTAGGAAGCCTTGAAGTATGTTTATTTCATCATCATTTTTCCTGCATGCATTGTGTTAATATTATCTCTAGCATACTGGCATAAATGACATTCAAAGAAATAATAACATTTCATACACAAATAAACCGCTAATTCCTTCAATCCGGTGACGTATAGTTTGTTCTTCCTTCTACCAGACGCGTTTGTGCATCTTAGGAAGGATCTTTAGTATGAGGGGGAACAGTGAAGGCTGGATCTAACCCCTCCAGTTCGAAAAGTCTCTCCTAAGCTGAATAACAGCATCTGGTGGTGGCAAAAACAGACCAGTTAGAGGCGTCATCATACTGAAGGGGTTAAGGAAGACGTGCTATGGTACTTTTCCCTTAACCTGGCCGGGAATTTCGCCCTATCGTGGCATATTTCAATGACAGAACGCTACAGTACAACAGCTCTACACCCTTACCTTAGAACTTCCTTACGACTAACAGGATTTTCCACAATTACTCTAGTGTTACAGCTTGGCATTTAAGAAGAGATGACAGATTTAGGTTCAATTAGAGTAAAAAATGGCTAAGACTGAAAAAGTCTTCAAACACCACGAGAATATTGACTTCTGCCTCAACATCCTATTCACTTCAATGATGTGTTTTTCTCGGTTTTCTTCTTATCTCCCGGCGATTCTCTTCAGACCACATCGACGGGGAGAGTTGACTTAGCCGTGATCAGCTTCAGTACAGGGGGTGATTGCAGCTTTGGATTAAACTGGCCGTGGTGCCAAGAATTTAATAAAGCATGAAGGCGCCGTCGCATACTCATTCATCATTATCATCATTATCCCGCCGCCTTTGTCTACTGTCTTGTCTACTTCCCGCACCTTCTATTTCAGTCTGAATCTTCTCAACCTCTCTCTCTCTCTCTCTCTCTTCTTCATCATCATCATAATCTTCGTCTTCACCACTCATTGCAGAAAACTTGTTTTATGGCATTAATAAACCTACCCTTCCTCACTTCCTGCTTTCTTTTTCACACCGGGGAAGCGGGTGTTGAGTTGGTTAGCACATTCACCTCGCAAATGGAAGAACCTGAGATCGATTTTCGGGCCGGTCAGACTGTTGGGCACAATTTATTTCTCCCCTTTTCTCTAACTGTCCAGCAGGACAATTTTTTTTTTTAATGCTAGGAAGAAGGAACCAAAGGCCAGGAGCCTGCAAACCATTCCTTCCAAGAAAAAAAAAACAATCAAGAAAGAGCCAAATTCAAGATCCGATCTTTTCGAGATGCCCGGACACACTGCGTTTAAAAGACTGGAGATCATAGGAAGTAGGAAATACAGACAGAGGGAGACAGTTCCAGAGTTGACCTGTTGCATAAATGAAAGACTGGGAGTAACGATTAACTCTTGCATTAGAGAGTTGGAGAGAAAAGGGATCAGACTTTGTTGCTAGACAGGTACGCGCCCGTCGTAGAGGTGGAGCAGTGACCATTGAAGTAACGATAGAAAAGAGATAAAGATGCAACAGTGCGGCGAAGAGACAGAGGTTGAAGGGAGCCAGTAAGAGGAGGAGAGTTAATGAGACGAAAAGCCTTTGACTCCACCCTATTGAGAAGAGCTGTATGTGGGAAGCCTTCCCACACATCAGAGTTGTACTCTACACAGGGGCGAAAATAACCCGTGTATTAACTTAACAACTTTGCAGGGGTAAAGAAGGTACAGAGTCGGCTTAGCACACCCAATCTCTTGGAAGCATATTTTACAAGAGATGTAATATGATCTTTCCAAGATAAGTCACGAGTGAATGAAACCCCAAGCATGTTCAAGGATGAAGCAGGATTAAGCTGGATATTATTAAAAATCAGTGGGTACTCCTGTGGAAGATTTTGTCGGGTTGATAGGTGTAAGAACTGAATCTTTGAGGCATTAAAAATAACAAGATTATTTTTACCCCAGTCAGAGATACGAGCCAAGTCAGACATTAGGTTTGCCATAGCCTCATCCCTTGTTTGTTGAAGTAACCTTTGAGATGGACGTTGCGGGAACCGAATGGAAAGGTGAAAGATGGAGTCATCAGCGTGCGAGTGGATAGGGTTAGATGTACAGCTTAGAAGGTCATTGATGAATAAAAGGAAGAGAGTTGGTGACAGGACAGAACCCTGAGGAACACCACAGTTGATAGATCTAGGAGAAGAGTGATGGCCGTCTACAACAGCAGCTATAGAACGACCAGAAATGAAGCTAGAGATGAAGGCACAGATACAAGGATAGAAGCCGTATGAGGCCAGTTTGGAAATTAAAGATTTATGCCAAACTCGATCGAAAACCTTTGACATGTTAAGTGCAATGGCAAAACTTTCGCCAAAGTCCCGAAAGGAGGGACCTGGATGTAAATTTGATTGTTGTGAGTTGTGCTTCAGGGGTAGACGGTGATCTAGCAAAATTAAATGTTAGTTTTTGTGACCCTTTCGTGTCGACAGCTACAAATCTAGATCTTCCTTCTTCTTCTCAGTGTCTTGGCTAGATCTGTTTTGCTTCTCATTTATTCTAAACTTCTCCATCACATCCCCTGCCCCTCTCCCTCTCTTTCTCTATCTTTCTTCCTAACTGTCCATCTTCCTATCTATCTATCTATCTGTCTATCTACAAGTATCTATCTGTCTGCCTACCTATCTAACTATCTGTCTATCTGTAAAGCTATCTGCGTATGTGTCTGTGGCGTGATGGTGTGGTGGGACAGATTGGGTTGGGCCTCAGGGAACAGACTATCAAAGTGGTTCTATGTTTAGGCAGACAGAGTGGTGTTGTGTGGTGTGGTGAGGTAGTATGACAGTGTGGTGGTGTGGTGTTGTGGTGAGAGAGATGCTTGGTGATGATGAGACAGGTGTGTGGTGGTATGGTTATTATGAGAGACGTGTGTGGTGGTATGGTGATCAGGGCTGTGGTCTGGTGAGGATGCGAGTGGTGTGCGGTGGTGTGGCAGGAAAGCTTTGGTGTTACGGTGGCCCAGTAGTGTGGAAGAGCGGGGCAGGGTAGTGGTGTGATGGTACTGCAGAGTGGTAGTGAGAAGGGGCGAGGCAGGGTAGTGGTGTTGTGGTAGTGTGGTAGGGCGAGGCAGGGTAGTGGTGTGGTGGTAGTGTGGTAGTGTGGTAGGGGAAGGCAGGGTAGTGGTGTCATGGTGCTATAGTGAGGTAGTGAGAGAAGGCGAGGCAGGATAGTGGTGTGGTGGTAGTGTGGTAGGGCGAGACAGGGTCGTGGTGTGGTGGTGGTGTGGTAGGGTGGGGCAGGGTAGTGGTGTCATGGCACTATAGTGTGGTAATGTGATGGGGCGAGGCAGGGTAGTGACGTGCTAGTAGTATAGACATTAATATAGTCATAGCACAATATGTAATATGCAGCTGGAAATGTCGTGCATATGGTCCAGGACCTGTACTAGAGACCCGTTTGCAACTTGGTCTTCAGAGATTATATCACTTGGATTGGCCTAATGGGTCCCTAGTCTTGCAAAACCAATGAGGTGTTCGCACGCTGGTTGGTAGGTTACCGGGATATGGCCGCCATCTTGGATTTCACTTCTCAGCCAGGGATTGAATTATCTTCTTAACAGTTGGGCTACAATCATGTGTAATACCATTTATTTTAGGTTTTCTGGGACAAGGAATCCATTTCAGTGGTTATTTTCTGTTTGACATTGTCCTGACCTCACGGTTCACTTGCTTGCTCTTCTAAGGTCACCTGGTGCATTTCCCAAGCTGATCCTTCATACCAGATTCTGTCTTCCGGGAATTTGGTGGAATGGGTGCTCGATCAGGGTTGTCAATGGGAGGATACATGTACCTGGAGAGTATGGGAGTATGTCTGGCGCAGCAGGCCTGGTCGAAAGCCTCGCGCAGACTGGATAAGTGGAAATGGGTTGTGGACGCAGCAAAGTGTCGCCCCGGCACATGCTTCCAAACCAGACCTGACCTTCAAAGTCAAGATGGCCCTCGCATACATGGGCTGGATACTGACATTATGGCAAAAGAATAACTTCCAATTACTACCTTTGAGAAGTTCTGTGGGGTGTGGAAACAATTTCTGGGGTCAACTTACGGATCTGCTTCAAAACAAGTTCACTTACCTAAACCACCGACAAATATTCAGCTTCTACAGGTAGTGCTGCCTTTTTTCCCATGGCAATATAATACACATTTCATCCACAGCGCTAAGTGTCACACCCAAACAACTGTAAATGCAGATGACAGAGGGGGGCAAAGGTTTCAGGCCCTTGGATGACAGAAGAGTTCCAGATTTGACCTCCCATCCATGGCCCAGTGCTTCAAATGGTTCTTCCAGTTCATGAGATTTTGCAAGATGATATGAATGGTTGATAAGATACGCTACTCGGCTGATGTGGCTTCCGATGACACTGCTTGTAGGTGTGAGCCTTATAACAGCACATGCAGACTTGGTGTACACTTCCAGTCTCAGCTGATCGAAGGTGGTGGCTGTTGGTGCTGACCAGACACCGACCCATACACAGACCAGGAACTGTTCAGCCAGTGCAAGATCTTGCTCAGACAAGGTACCTGTCTCGGCAAAGTTGGTTAGGTACTGAACTGGATCACAGGCTAATGCTGCATGCTTGGTACCAATGTGGCTCATACAGTCATTGCCTGCGAGGATATGAGCTTTGATCACCACCTTGGCTTGTGAAGCACCAAGTTTGGAGACAGCTTTATGTAGTTTCTCACCACTTCCATACTGTTGCCAGATTTCCTTCAACTCCAGTGTCTGGAAATATGGCAAGTAGCGGAGACGCAGGGTAAATGTGTCAGTGTCATCTGACACTACCACAACCCATTCACAATTCTTCACATGAACAGCCTAGTTGATATGCACCTCAAGTCTGGCATCTGCCTCCTCAATCCAGGTCAATAAGTCTGGGATTTCACCAGCAGCAGCAATGGTTGGAAGCACCTCGCCATCACGCACCAGAGCACTTGCAATGCTGGCAGGCTGACTTCTATTTTCAGGCTTGCATATCATTTCTCGGACCAACAGCTGGAGATTCCGCTTGTTCTTGTCTGAGGCCCAGAACTTGTCAAGTTGCCGAGGACTGGCAGTTCTGCTGTTAATTCCAATAATGTCAATGCCTGAAGTCGACTTACTGCGTCTCAAGCATTCTCCTTCCTTCAGTGACATTTGGACATAAATGTCAAGGATGAGATGGATGAATTCTGCCTGATGGCATATTTGTGCTGATGATACAATTATACTTTTGACTACCTCACCGAGAGTATCCAAGTCTGGTAATGACATTGCCAGCATCTTTGACATGATGTCAACAATGACATGAGTAGAAAGATCTTCATGTAGGCTCCACTGGTTCAGGGCAAGTCCAGGCTCTATCTCATGTATCAGCTTGGACTTGTCCACATGAGTTGGAAGATCCCCATCAAACAATGGAGATGACGAGCAGATTATGGGAAGGAATCTCATCAAGAGGCATTCCCCGGTCTTTTTCTATTTCCAAGTTCTTCTGGGCTCCAGCAACTCTTTAGTGGAAACCTTATTATTCACCATTGTAATGTTCTCTGCCTTTTTTACAGTCTGTAGTTGATCAGATAAGCATGGTGGCTTCCACTTTGATATTATAGTGCTGATATTTTTAGCTTTGTCTATCAGTGTCTCCTTCCTGTAGTTTTTGCACATTCACTCACCATTTCCCAAACACGTGATCAGGCATTTGGAGATCATATGGTTGACCGATTGCTTGGTAAGAATGCTGTGCAGTGGTACATGAACTGTGACAGTGACATCATATGGGTTCTGTAGATCTTGAACAGATTCAAGAAGTTTTGTCATATTTTCATTAAATGTGGCACGGTGAGACTTGGTAAGGGCATGCTGAATGTGGCATTCCTTGTGATGCTTGGTGGTTCTGGTTTTGAGGAGGTTGAGGTGATTTGCAATGAGACCAGTTTCATGGAAGAGTTCAAACTCTGACACAGCAGCAGCATTGCAAGTAGTACCAACCACATAGTTTTTTTTTTTATGCAAGTAAGAAGGAACCAAGGGCCATGGGCCCGCATACTGTTCCTTCCAAGAAAAAGTAAAAACAATACAAAAGAGAGCCAAATTCAAGATCCATTCATTTCGAGATGCCTGGACACACTGCGTTTGAAAGATTGTAGATCATAGGAAGCAGGGAATACAGACAGAGGGGGACAGTTCCAGAGTTGACCAGTTGCATAAATGAAGGACTGGGAGTAACGGTTAACTCTTGCATTCGAAAGCTGGACAGAAAAGGGATGAGAGTTTGTTGCTAGACGGGTACTACGTGCCCGTCGTAGAGGTGGAGGGATGCAAGCAGACAGTTCAGAGGAACAGTGACCATTGAAACAGCGATAGAAAAGAGATAAACATGCAACAGTGCGGCGAAGAGACAAAGGTTGAAGGGAATCAGTAAGAGGAGGAGAGTTAATGACACGAAAAGCCTTTGACTCCACCCTATTGAGAAGAACCGCATGTGGGGAGCCTCCCCACACATGAGAGTTGTACTCCATACACGGGCGAATAAAACCCGTGTACAAGGTCAACATCTGTGCAGGGGTAAAGAAAGATCGGAGTCGGCCCAGCACACCTAATCTCTTGGAAGCAGATTTCACAAGAGATGTAATATGTTCTTTCCAAGACAAATCCCGAGAGAATGAAACCCCTAGCATGTTCAAGGATGATGCAGGACTGAGCTGGACATTATTAAACATTAGTGGGTAATCTTGAGGAAGATTTTGTCGGCTTGATAAGTGTAAGAACTAAATTTTTGATGCATTAAAAATAACAAGACTATTTTTACCCCAATCAGAGATATGAGCCAAGTCAGACATTAGGTGTGCCATAGCCTCATCCCTTGTTTGCTGAAGTAACTGCTGAGATGGACGTTGCAGGAACCGAATGGAAAGGTGAAGGGTGGAATCATCAGCATATGAGTGGATAGGGTTAGATGTACAGCTTAGAAGGTCACTGATGAATAAAAGAAAGAGAGTTGGTGATAGGACAGAGCCCTGAGGAACACCACTGTTGATAGGTCTAGGAGAAGAACGATGGCCGTCTACAACAGCAGCTATAGAACGACCAGAAAGGAAGCTAGAGATGAAGGCACAAATAGAAGGATAGAAACCGCAAGAGGGCAGTTCGGAAATCAAAGACTCATGCCAGACTCGATCGAAAGCCTTTGAGATGTCAAGTGCAATGGCAAAGCTTTCATCAAAGTCCCGAAAGGAGGATGACCAGGAGTCTGAAAGACAGGTGAGAAGATCGCCAGTGGAGCGCCCCTGACGGAACCCACACCGACGATCAGAAAGAAGGTTGTGGCAGGAAAGACGCTTTAAAATTTTTCTGTTAAGAACTGATTCGAAAACTTTTGATACACAGGATGTCAAAGCAATTGGACGATAGTTAGAGGGTTGGGAATGGTCACCCTTCTTTGGGACTGGCTGAATGAGAGCAAACCTCCAGCAAGAAGGAAAGGTACAAGTTGAGAGAAAGGCGAAAGAGTTTACCTAGGCAGGGTGTAAGCACAGAAGCACAGTTTTTGAGGACAACAGGAGGGACTCCATCAGGCCCATATGCCTTGTTAATATTGAGGCCAGTGATGGCAGAAAATACATCAGCTGAAGAAATTTTAATGCCAGTCATGAGGAAGTCTGAGGGGGGAAGTGGTGGAGGAACAGCACAGGAATCGTCTAAGGTAGAATTGGAGGAGAAAGTCTGAGCAAAGAGATCTGCTTTATCAGTAGAAGAAATAGCTACAGAGCCATCAGAGTAGAAAAGAGGAGGGAAGGATGATGAGGTAAAGTTGTTAGAAAGGTTTTTGGCGAGGTGCCAAAAGGAGCGAGAAGAATTCGAGTTGGAGAGTTGGGAACATTTAGCACAGATGAAATTATTTTTAGGAGAGCGAAGAACAGACTTAGCACGATTCCGGGCAGAAATATAAAAAAGATGTGATTCAGGGGTGGGTTGGCTCCGGTACTTTTTAAAGGCCCTCTCTTTGTTGCGGACTGCATTAGAACAAGTGTGATTAAACCAAGGCTTTCTTGCATTAGTCAGAGGATATGAAAAAGGAATGTATGCGTCCATGCCCGAGAGAATAACCTCCGTAATGCGCAGGGCACACTCAGACGGCTCCCGGCCATGGAAGCAATAATCATTCCATGGAAAATCAAAGAAGTCCTGCCTGAGGGCCTCCCAATCTGCAGCTCCAAAGTGCCACAGGCAGCGTTTCTTTGGAGGGTCCACAGGCCGTACTGGAGCAATAGGAGAGGTTAAGGTAATAAGGTTATGATCGGAGGAGCCCAACGGAGAGAAAAGATTAACAGTGTAAGCAGAAGGATTAGTTGTTAGAAAAATGTCAAGTATGTTGGAACTCTCTCCAAGGCGGTCAGGGATACGGGTAGGGTGCTGTACAAGCTGCTCTAGGTCATTAAGGATAGAAAAGATGTAGGCTTGTTCACCAGGTGGATCAGTGAAAGGAGAGGAGAGCCAAAGGTGGTGGTGAACATTGAAATCTCCTAGAATGGAGATTTCAGAGAAAGGAGAAATGGATAGAATGTGTTCCATCGTAGAAGTAAGATAGTCAAAGAATTTTTGATAGTCGGTAGAATTAGGAGATAAGTAAACAGCACAGATATATTTAGTCAGAGAATGACAGGAAAGCCGAAGCCAGAGAGTAGAGAATTCAGAAGAATCAAGTTCAGGAACACGAGAGCAAGATAGATCGTTGCGTACATATACACAACAGCCACCTTTGGCTTTGAAACGAGAATAGAGAAAGTAGGAGGATACAGAAAAGGGTTTGCTGTCAGTTGTCTCAGACAGCTGAGTCTCAGTGAGAAAGAGAAGGTGAGGTTTAGAGAAGAAGAGGCGGTGCTCAACAGAGCGAAAGTTAGAGGAAAGGCCGCGAATGTTACAGAAATGAAGAAGGAGTGAGTCAGACAGTGGTTCCAGGCAGCTCCGAGAGTCGTCACCGGGAGAGAGGCATATGGTGGGGGCATTTATGGTCCCCCTCCCTGGGGACTCCGAGGCACGATTTTTAGTAGCCATTTTTTAGAAAAAAAATTGAAAAGGAACTGTAGTGTGTAGCGTGTATGTAGTTTGGTGTTGACAGTTAGAGAAACTTGTATTGGAGAGCATGCTGGTCTACTGTGTTACTGAGACACTGAAAAAGTTCAGCAAAGGGGGATGGTCAGGAACAAGTCCTGAGGGCTGATGAAACGGGAGCTCCAGCTCTCCCTGTCATCAGCTTTCCATCCTCCTTGGGAGTACTGCCCTGCTCGACTGGTGCTACAGTCTACCACCAGGACCCTTGGAGACAAGCTGAATAGTTTCCTTCACCTTCAAGTCACAGCCAACAGCACAAAAGTACTCTGGGTGATTTTCCAGAACCCACTGGCCCATGGCGAATCGGCGGTATACAGTAGTTCAAGGTGAGTGAACTCCAGTGTCTTGATCTGTTCAAGGTACAAGGACCCATAGCATAAGTAGTTTGTACAGTCAAATTCTGCAAAAATTGACATAGAATCCTCAACAGTGGCTGCCAGTAGATTCCAGTTGCCATCCCTGTCCGAAACAACAGCATTCTTGACAATGGGAACCATCCACAACCAAACTGCAAGAAACTAGCAAATTTTTTCACAGTGTGTCTATCTGCACCGTCTGAGAATTGAACTGCTACGGGCAATGCTTGCTGGCAGCCAATGTATTTTACAGAGCCTTCACCTTTTCCAGCATTGGGTATGCAGCTTGTTCCTTGTGTTGCCAGAAGATCCTCCATTGCAACGACCTGATCAGATCGCGGATGTAATGCCCTCCATTCTGTGCTGATTCCAGCATTTCTGGCCTAAGCACCCCATACTCGACTAGTGCATCATCAATGCCAGAACCTCGAAGCAATTTGCCCTGGCACCTCAGGAGGATACGAGTCCAATGGAAAGGGCCCATACCAATGAACAAATTTCTGAACTGCTCTGGCTCTGAAAGGCAGATGTCCGAGGAAATGCTGAATACTCCTTCCTCACACCATACTGCCACTGAATGTTGGTTCTGCTGTCTTCGCATACTCTGAAGGTTTGTTAGTGCATGCCTGACCATGGCACGTTCGATGACAGGTTGTGGTATAACAGGAAGGAACCCATCACACATCAGCAGCACAACAGCTGATGAGACAAGTGTATGGATAGCGTTCAAATTAAGAGACTCTCCTACTGTTGCACCCAGATGTAATAGGTTAACTAGGAACTTGTTCTTCTCAGCTTTATTGCGAGCACTCTACATATCATGTAATGTAACCTTCTTATTTTCGGGATGAAGATTGATATCTGGTGGCAGGACAGGTCGAATTGCTGGCTTGACATGAGGGAGTACTTCCTAACATGACAATTTGTTCTGGAGGATACGATCAGAATAGTTCAGTCCTTTGTCTCTTTGATGGTTGCATCCTGAAAAAGTACCACTGTGCTATAGTGGGACCCCTCAGTGCCAGACAGTGATGACATGTCTGCATAGTCTGAGATGTCCATGCCTCCCATGTGTAATCAGATTTCGTGAAGGTACTTGGGATGGGTGTTTCTCCATCATCAGATGACGTGATAGCATCTCCTGCCAGAAGGCTGCAAGCAGACTTTACACACTGGTAGCTGGGGCAGGCTCAAACTCTATTGATCAGTGTTTTACTTCGATTCCTTGCATAAACTCAATGTCCCAGCATCATGTGATGAGGTGTTACCTGGTTTCCATTGTGCAACATATAAACATGCATTTGGAACAGACAGTGGATTGCATGCTTCTGTAGTCACTGATCCATATTTGTTGTTCCTGTTCTGGCTGCCTTTCTGCAGCATGCTGTTCAACCTCCTCATCCTCAACAGCCTGAAGAAGGTCCTCCAGGTCCATAGGTCTGGACTGAAAGTGCTTGTGTTTGGGGATCTTAAAGAGGGTGGCAAAGAATGTAAGGAGAGGAACTGACATCCGGGTATTCTCCCATGATGCTTTCAAATTTGCACTGTCACAGAAACTGTCCTGTAGAACAAAGTCTACAGCCATGAGTAACTTTTTTAACTGGAGTGCTATCTTTTTTATTTGGTCAAGATTTTTCAGTTTCCCAGCCAGCTCAGCAGCAGTGACTGAGGAGGAAAATACTAACTCTGACTCATTCACTCGAGAATTTTGAGTAAATGTGATGAATTCTCCATTGTGGGAGATGAGTAGCTGCATCATATCACGGTTTTGAAAGACACTTCTCAACTCACTGCTTTCTTCCAAGAGGCTAGTAATGAACTCCACTACATTCATTCAATGTACAGAACTCCTTCCTGATCAATAACTGATCAACAATTGGCAAGGCATGAGGGAATAGGACACGTTTGATGTTAGTGGTGAATGGGTTATCTGTTTCAGGAATTTTGGTGTCATGTTTGTACGTGTACGTGAATGTGTACATTCAGCGGCATACAGGATGGGAATACAAATCAGCAATGATGACAGCTTTTACAGTCATCCATTGTTTCTCTAAACCTGTCTGCAATGCTGCTATAAACAGTATCCTGTTTACGTTTTGCCGCTTCAATGAGTTTGACAGCACTTTCATATACAAAAACTCTGTACTTCTCATAGGTTTTCTTGTTTGTGATCTGCCTACACATGACACATGGTGATGTTTTGGGGTCCTTCTGAGTACTCGATGGTGCACAGTGAGTGATGCTGCTACACACTGAGTGCTTTTCAGTGTCTGGTTGACAGGTTGAGATGCTGGTCTCACACAGTATTGGCGTTTCATCCACTTTTTTACTTTTGGCTTTGACTAATTAAAGTTTGTTGATTCATGTGGACGGACGAATGCCAAGACTTTCGAAAAGCTGAGAGCCAAATTAGTGGAAGCTCTTATCCTGGTCAAAGCGCAAAGGGACCAGTTGTATATCCTTACCACGGATGCTAGTAAGTACCATGTAGGCGCCGTGATAAGTCAAATGCAGCCTGACGGCAAATCTGGAGTGATAGGATACTTTTCCAAAAAACTTAAGCTAACCGAGACTAGATATTCAGCCACTGATCGGGAGGCCCTGGCCATTGTCCTGGCATGTCGTATTTTCCATCATTTCCTTTGGGGCACAAAGTTTTTAATTCGGACAGACCACCAACCATTAACTAGCATCTTCAAAAAGGAAAAAAATCTCCGCGACTCAACCGGTGGATATTAGAAATGCGAGAGTACCGCTACGAGATTCAGTATACCTACTGCAAGCACAATGTAGTTGCCGATTTATTGTTGTGGCCAGTGCATACTATCAGTTATGCAGGAGAGTCTACCATCCTTTGTAAAACGAAAGAGGAAGCGCGTGAATTACAACGTCAAGAGACCCGATGGAGGGGAATGATCGATTACCTAGAAGGAGGAGACATCCAGAGAAATCACTTCCCTAAGTGTACTATTGACCAGTTTGCTTTGGAGGAGGGAGTATTGTATTATATCAGAACTGAAACCGAAGGAAGCATCCATTATGTGTTAGTAGTGCCCTCTTCGCTTAACCCGAGGCGTCCCGTCGACGTATGGGTACGTTGCAACGTTTTGTCACAGCTAGACCCACAGACGTACGGGTACGTCGTGTAATTGCAAGGGTCATAATTTGCGCAATTTTCAAGTTTCATGGGTGATTTTTGGTAGGCATATGTGGGAAACCTTCCTTTATCTGCCGTCAAGTGGGGATACTGCCTGGCCCCACCTGAAACCCCCTCCCCACCTACCACCCACACTCAGCAATTCACCTGTTAGCAATGACCTGGCCAGTAAAGACATGTTGCCCCACGGTCTCTCCAATGACGAAATTCACGGTGGAAGTGATTCCTGAGGTGAAGGACAAAGAAATAAAGAAGCTAGAGCAAGAAACAAACAGAAGTGATGAGGTGGTAATGTCGTAAAGGAAGGTGCCATATGTAGATGTGTTTGGTGACTGAACAATGCTTCTATTGCCTACATAAATGTGTGAAAACCAATATAGTCTTGTACTACACATAAATTCTTACCAAATAAATAAATAAATACGCAATTTAAAGTGGCTTGAATTAGTTAACCCTTCCATAGTTCGTTTTCTTTAGCCAGATACCCTGAGAAAGAAGGAAAATGTTAGGCTGACTCATCACCTGTAGCACCACTTATAGCCTCAGAAGGGCGATTTCTCTATGAATTTCCAATGTTTCTCATCAAAAGCGAAGGTTTGAGCCAGAAAAAAAAAAATCTGAAATTGCTCGGGACTGGGGGGTATCGGAGGTGGGAAATCGGTCGGGACGTAACGAGTTAAGAAGGAAGCCTTGCAATATGCTCATGTAACGCTCTCAGGCCACTTGGGTCAATTTAAAACTATGATGAAAGTAGAGGAATATTTCTATATACCTAACTCCTATTCCAAAGTAGTCCAATGTGTTAGGAATTGCATGGTCTGTCAGCAAACTAAAGGAACATGTGGCCTCCAGCAGGAGTGGGAGGAGTTACCATCAGTTGATAAGCCCCTGGAGAGGGTTAGTATTGATTTAACTGACATGCTTGCTGGATCCCACGGGTACCATTATGTGTTGACTATAATAGACCACTATTCTCGCTTTGTGAAATTCTTTGCTCTCAGGACAAAAGTTGCGGAGGAAGTGGCAGTTTGTCATTTACTTTGGGGTCCCCAAGGCCCTGGTCATGGACAATGGGTCCGAGTTCCGCTCAAAAGTTTTTCAGACCCTTTGTAGGAAATACATCACTACCGCCTATACTACCCCTTACCATCCCCGAGGCAACAGTGTCATGGAAAGGATGCATCGTACACTGAAGTCCATACTACGATCCCTGTGTAAAGGCTATCCACTCTGCTGGCCCCAGTTTCTAGGTCAGTGTCAACGGATCATGAATACTGCAGTTCACACCACTACAGCCCTGCAACCTTATTTTGCTTCCTACAATCGCCATGCTTCTCATCACGTGGGCGCCAAGCTTACTGAGGTTGCCAGTGATCTCGAAGGAATAGCAGCAGCCCACAAAGTGCTCCAGTCGATGCATTGCCGTGTGGCCCGGAAATATAGAGAAGTGGCTAATCAGTGGTGACGTAACCAAGCACTGAAGATGGACGATTTGGCCTGGGTCAAATGTGAAACTGTTGTGCCTGGAACCAGCCGTAAACTCAATGTACTGTGGAAGGGTCCGTACAAAGTGCAAGAAGTGATTAGAGGATGTAGTGCCTATGTTCTGGTAGAACTACTTTCTGACACAGTCATCCAAAGAGCGTCAAAAAAGGTTAAGCCCTATGCTGGTGATGAGCAGTGGATTACCAAGCCCGAGGAGTTGGTAGTAGTGGAACAAGAGGAAGAGGAAGTGTTACCACCAAGAGTCCGCAGACCTCCACGCCGGTATATTGAGGAGTGTGTGTAACAGGTGCATCATGAGTAAAACTACTCAAGAGTTGAAAAATAGAAAATATTAAGAGTTTAACGTAGCAGAAGAAGGTAAAGCAGTGTTAAAAAGGAAAAAAAAAAAGAAATCAGAGAAATGATTTAAGCTATTTAGCCCAATCAGGTGAGCAGAAAAGTTGATCAAAGTGTGTTACTAAAGGCAGAAAAGCAGTTCAGTAAGGAAATAGAAAGAAGTAAAGTTGGAAAATCCTGTAATTGACCACCTGATGAGGATATGGTGTGGAACTAGTGTCCTAAACCTGGGATGTGTCTCTCATGATTCTGCAGGAGACTAATCGGAGATTAATAAAAGTTAATGGTAAATGAGTACTCATTTCCTTTTTCTGCAAGATCAGTTCAAGGGTTCATATAAGTACAGTGTAAGTAGAGCTTCCCCGTATTGATAATCGTTGACTATGAGCAGAGTCATGTTGTGCTTTTGGGCGTAAGGCGCGGATCTGTCAAGCGAAGCCACAACTTGAAACTATAAGGGTGAGAATAGTCAGTTCCAGGACACATAGTCGGGCCCTGGTGTTAGTTGCTATACTCCTGTAGGGGGTATGAAAGAGATGAATGTAATATTATTTATTATTTATATTGTTTTTGTTTAAATGGATGGAGTCGTGTGTACAGGTAAGGCAATCACCATTCCCGCTGCCGAGAATTGGGGGGTGACTAACTTCTGGTCATTGGGCACCCTGACTCGCACTGTGGGAGGAAGGTTGGAACCTCATGAGTCTGCTGGGAGAAGCGCGTCTTTGTGAGAACGCTCATGAAGTCAGTGTGTGACTTCCGTCATGTTCCGTTTCAAGAGTTGCATCTCATTCATACCAAGTAAAAAGTGAAAAGTTAAAGAAAGAAAAGATCACCAAGTGGGTGGATGAAGTTCTTGTAAACATGAGACACACATTCTGGCTGGACACGTGGTCATTTGGTATTGATCTGAGATGTTCACAGGAATGGACATATGCTTAGAATGTTATGTAGGTAGGATGTAAGGTTGTTTAGATTTAAGTTCCATTAATATTGATAGAATAAGTATTACTCCTTTATTTTTAAGGTGGCATATGTATTACAATTCAATTTAGAATTAAGTGGAATTTAAGCATCGCAGTTGAATAAAACTCTAAATCCCCGAGGGGAAAGTAATGTAACGAAGGAAAATATTATTGTAGTGTCCCTTTATTCAGATAATAGTTTTCTTATGGAAAGTAACCGCTTTCTGATAGACAGAGGCCGCGTCACGCAGTGTTCATCCGTATTAAGTAGTCACCTGCGCATATAGTATCGTTCATTTAAAATAGTGTAACATAGATTTTTACGTCAACTGTGATACTAGTGAAAAGAGTTAGTTTAGAAATGATGTATTTGGTTGGAAAGTAACGTATTGTTAAGGAGGTTAGAAAAATAATTTGAAAGCCACGCCAAGTGCTGCTGTGTGTGTGAGGGAGAAGGTTGAGGCATGTGTTGGGAAGGACTCTGGGGTGAGCCGCGGTACCAGGCGGACCTGCGTTCGAGAGATGTTCGTAATTCTCCCCTTCGTGCTGAGGAGTTGGAGATGGGGAGTGTCCTGGGAGTTCAGCGGTGTCACCAACTGATGCTGGGTAGGAGGACAGCAGGATATCTGTGCTGGGGATTAGTTGTGGTAGATTTCCGGCCTTGCAATATTGATGGTGGGTAACATGCGCTCCATTATGACTCCCAAACGCTCTGTCACACTCAGGGCTTTGAGAAGTTAAGTGAAGCTTTGATTATCAAACCAAATTTGTGAATTGTTTTGGGTCCCAACCTACACGAAGCGTAAATAGTTGGGTGAGGGAGAATGTGCACGGGTGTTCACCAGCCGTTTGGACCATTGAGTGAGAGACTTTCGAATTTGGAGAGTGTTCTGGGAAAGACTGTGGCACTGTATTGTTCTTTCAGTTTCGTCGTTATTTGCGTGAGAATTGTGAGGAAAAGGGGAGGTATATCTCTCTTAGTTATATTTAAGTGTAAAGTGAATCTCTCTCAGTTATATTTAAGGTATATCTCAGTTATATTTGGGGTAAATCCGTAAAGTGAATAATAGGTTACTGGAAGTATGTTTTTCTTTATTTGAGGACTAAGGTGCTTGATCTCTTTTTTGGAGAGTTAACTGTGATTTAAGTAACCTATTCACTGGCACCAGACTAAAGTCAACTTTCATATCAGACTCTTTCAACGGACTGATTAATTTTTTATATCTGTCTAAGCAGGGGGCCAAACTTTAAAATAGCTTTTGTTTGTTTGTCACCCCGTGGTCATGCCCATGCCCCGTTATATCTTGGGAGGTAACCTTTGTATCAGTGAGGGATGGTAATAGAGGTTTATAACATGGTTTATCAAGAGTACACCCAGAGGGTGGTGTGGTGAGTGTAACTGACATGTTCTAGTATACTTAGAATGTTAATACTTGACCAAACCAAGTTGTGTTATGCACTATTTGTCCAACCAGTTGTGAGCCAGGCACTATCGAAATTCTTTTCCATTCTTGCGTATTATTTGAGTTTTGGAGTATGTAATAAAAATCCGTGTAATCCCGCATTTATACCGGTCTTCTTCCTTCTCCTGCTCATGAAGACTGCACATGGCTTGTTGGTAGTAATGGTATAATGTTTTTGTTGAGAGTGTACTGAGGTAATTCACACAGAGGAGAGAACTAGTGGAGAGGAGACTACTCATGTCCTGCCGAAATCCAGTGGACCGAGTTTCTCATGATTTATACAGTACGTATCAAGGTCCTCGCTTGTCCTCATTCTGTTACAGGTCTACGGCTGCTCAGGCTACTCGCTACCCTTGTGCTACCCCTATTGGCACGAGCGTAACCCTTAGGCTGATCTCAAGAAAATGTAATACTAATCCTAAATCTTCTTAGACAGTCCAGTTTACCCATCACAAGGCTGGTGTCTTATCCTATCACAAGCTATGTCCTATTACAAACTGGTGGCGATTTAATCTTTCAAGTTATTTCTCATCATATACTGTTGACAATTAATTAAAATCAATCAAATTAAATTGTTTCTCATTACAAAACGGTGGCAGGCGATTATAAAGAAAAAAAATCTCTCATGACATAGGAGTTAGTAGGAGATTGGGGAGAGTAGAAGAGAGGCAGTAGAGTAAGACGTTAGCAGCCAGTAAAGGATTACCTGTCACTGACACTCAGATGGCCACGTCAATCTGTCCGTCACACAAGTGCAGGGGTAGGTAGCGAACAACATAACTGTCACAATAAAACCCCTTAACCCCACAGTGTTTCTACCTCACCTTCACCTAGGATATACGACGCACAGGGGGGGGGGGGTGATACAGAGAAAGACCTGCCTCGAAACCAGAAAGCTAAAACCCACAATACACAATCTTACGCTAGCCAGTTCCTCACGACACTCTGCACTGGTAGCAACCCACAGTAATCTATACTGGTAACACAGGTGCCTCACCAATCCCCAGCTACAATCCCAACCTAAGGTATGACTTATCTATATTTGGTAGCACCGGTAATCTACAATACTTTACGATACCCAACACTGGTGGCAACGATTCTATACATTATCCACATTATTGATACTGGTGGCACCTACTTACCCAGATACTTACCTGTCTGCCTATCTACTTAATGACACTGGTGGCAGTGATAAAGAAGAAGATTACACCAACTATCTACAACAACTATCTACGATTCAGCTCTACGATTTACGACTCTACTATCAACTTCAACAAAGTATCAATAGTCTTCTACTATTAACAAGTTCAAGTTAATCACAAGAAGTAAGAAAGAAATTAGAAGTCAGGAAATGACATGTGTACGTCTGAGCTGTGTTGACCTGAAATGACATGTGTACGTCTGAGCTGTGTTGACCTGAAATGACATGTGTACGTCTGAGCTGTGTTGACCTGCAAGTGAAAGGAGTTTTGAAATGAGCAGATGAAGTAAGCAAAGCATCACCCGAACGACGACCTCCACAACGACCACAACTACTACCACATCTACCAAGGATCCAGCAGGAATATAGTGGTGACACCAGCGGCTGACGGAAGCGTAACATTCCCTGACCAACCACCACCTCCACCACCACCACCACCACCATCATCACAACCACTATCGCTATCGACTACAAACATTCCTACAACTACCTTTAGTGAGTTAAATATTTTTCCATTTCAAGGTTGCATTATTTTATCATCATGTCATCATTTGTAAATATGCAGTAC
>JAGKTI010002000.1:48547-73215 GCA_018397915.1 Birgus latro
TGCCTGGCAAATATTTCCTGCCCCTCTCATCAATTTTTCAGTTTTTGCTATTTTTCAGCCAGAATCAATCAGGAACGTTGCCCAGCTGGTAATTTGCTTAACCCTCCTCTGCCAGAGCCATTCATAAATGTCCAAGCCCTTAGCCGCAGACAGTACCACAGCCGTTCCTAAATGGCCTATGATTTTAAAAATTGGCAAAAATCGAGATAATGAGAGGGGCAGGAAATATTTGCCAGGCATTCAGTTTTGAATGTGGTACGTCACGGGACACCACTAGGAGTCATCGAGAGTGCATCCTGCATGCGCACCCTGCCCATACATCAGGTCAGCTTTGATCGTGTATTTGAAAAATCAGCAAAAACTGAAATATTGAAAGAGGCTGGAAATATTTACCAGGCATTCAGCTTTGAATGTGGTGCATCATAGGAGACCACTATGAGTCACCCAGCAGGAGATATTGAGGATCCGGGAGATATATGCCAGGGGTCAAGTTTTGAATATGGCAGGCCATATGAGCCACCTAGTGCGCATCCCACTCCGCTGACCTTCGGTCACCTCAGTTCACTTTTGACCACAGTTGAAAGAGCACCATGATACGTCGAAGCTGTTTCCAAGACAAAATCGACGACATTCTCTTTGGTTTTCCCCATGATGTGGGCTCTGACTCCTATTTTGATGATGACATGGATGACAAGGACTGTGTCCAGCCCCAGAACGTGTCGTTGAGTAGTGGCGATAAGGTATCATCACCTAGGAAAGTGAGGTACACCGCCTTTGTGTCAGTGCAGTACCATGCTACCCACCTCAACCATACATAATCATAATTAGTGAAGTCATAATTCAAAGACAGTGTTAGTATATAAGTCAGTGGTGCAGCGAAAAAAGATGCCTAAATAGTGTGATTTACTGTATGTGAAACAGACACCTCATAATTTATCATGGGTGCCAAAGAGATGCCATACATATGAGGATAGTGCGAAAAAAGATGCCAGTGTGTGTACATAGTCATAATTCAATGAGAGTGGTAGCAAATTAGTGTGCTTCAGTGCGATAACAGACGCAAAGAATGTTTGCCATATGCTGGAAAAATGTCTCTCACTTGCAGGTGCTCGTGTCACTCGCAGCCCTCGCATATCATTATGCCCAAGAACAGTGCCCACATGCTCCTAGGACACGTTGGGATCATCACCGGGGCATTTACTTCAGTATACCATGGCCAAACACAGAAGAAAGCTGCCTGGTCCGGTCTCCAGTGGAGTGAAAGAAGCCTACAGGGTTTACACACATATTTCAGCCAATAAGATTGGTCATGATGGAGGTCCAAAATCGAACTTCCTTACTTCTGTGAGTACCAACTTGGATGTTTTTATGAATTTTGCATCAGACCTAACCTATCTAGGCTATAAACAAAAAATCAAATATTGGGCGGCACTGGGGGGAGGAGGGGGGGCAGAGGTGCTAAAGTTGCCGGCAGAGGAGGGGTTAAATTAGACAAGCTTTTGTGAGCTAGAACATATGATGAGTTTAAGAAAGAAATCCTGAGAAAATTCCCTGGAGGTAGAAATTTTTAAGTTGTTATAGCCCCAGAATTACATAAAATTGTAAACCTACTAAAAGAAATAAATTCCAACTCAGATTTGGGCAATATAAGAGCCGACCTGTCCACCATTAAAAGAACTCTGTTAGCTGGCACAGAAAATTCAGAATGGGTTAGAGATGATGGTAATATGTCTCCAAGACATGTCAGTGACATAATTGGATATATAGCTGCATTATGTAAATTGCTTGAAAGAGTATTAAAAATTGAAAAGACGATATCTTATAGTCGAGGAATGTGTTTACTAGACTATGTGCATGAGTTAGAGTTACAGTGCAACAAGGTTGGTGTGACTGAAATACCATAAAGCAATAAAGCGGGTATGAGAGTAGCAGAGACTGTTGCAGTAATAAATAAATCTGGTCCAAGTAAAAACCAAAGAAAGTCTCATCCAGAGTGCAGAAAAATAGTGTGTCCGCAGAACTCAAGGTCTCATACACGCACACCTAGCAACAGGCAGACTCAGAAATTCAGGCATAGCCCTAGTGGGCATCATGCCACAGAAAGACCAAATATTTTAAATAACCTCGTAGGTCAAATTCCAAAGATAGACAATGTTTCTACTGTACAAATCCATTCAGGTCACACGAGACCTGAATGTTACATCATAATTAATGAAGAGAGAGACAAACTGAAAGCGTTTGAACCCTACTGTAGGAAACACAAAATTGTCGGTCATTGGACCGCAGAGTGTAAAATGTTGGAAATAGTAGTAGCCGCCTGCAATCAGGGGGAAGACTACATCACCACAAAAGACAACAATAAATAAAACAACGTAAACAGTCAAACAAACCAAGAGTAAAGATACAAATCATTGATGGAAACGAAAGCATTTTGGTTTCCGCTTTTGGTGAAGATGTAAATAATTTCATTACTATTGGATTCAGTCTTACCAGTCAGTCTAATAACACAAGATGAATTAAAATGAATTTTTTAGAAATCGAAGAAAGGTAACATTTATGGAGGAACCAAACTTAGATTTACACACTGTACATGGTAAGGAAATACCTGTAAAAGGTGTGACTGAGTTAGACATCAAACTTAAAGAGACTACCAAAACAATCTCTACTTTGTTCTGCATAGTAGAGAATTTATCTGTTAAAGAAAATATGTTTCTTGGCCTATGTAAAATGAGAGAAGAAAATGTTTTACTGACGCCACATTTTAATGGTACACAATTTGATGCTGAATTTAAAGAGGAAATTTCTTCTCTATATACTACACCCAACAGTTGTAGAAAATCCAAAGCAACAAGAGCGATTAAACACAAAAGAAGAAATGAACAGTGTGACCAACACTCTCTCAGAGAAAAAGAGCAATCTGACCCACTCTCTTAATCCAGACACTCCCGGCCAAGGTCACGTCTCCCACCCAAGGGCCAAAGTCAAATAACCACTCATCCATCTTTCATCAGCTATGATATAAGCTTACCACAAAGATCATTTATGAAAGTCATGATAGAGAGTAAACTGAAGAATTACAATGTTGTTGTATTAGAAGAAACTCGCAAAGTTAAAGGTCTATCAAATGAGAGTGCTCTATGTTGGGTAAATGAAAAAGGGGAAACGAGTGTTTTCCTAGTTAACCTGATGAATGAAGATGTGCAGATCAATAAAGGAACTTGTATATGTACTTTAGAAACTTGTCCAGCTCCTGCACCTGAACATCAGGTGACAGACAGTCGCATTACCTGGTGAAAAATTTGGTTGTACGAATTTAATACAGCACTCAATTAACATAAAACCTGACACACAACCTATCTACTTGCCAGCATATACAGTTGCACACTCACAGCGTGCATTAGCTAAACAGTATGTGGATGAAATGCTACGTTTCGGTATCACAGAACCTTCAGTGTCCCCGTGGAACCCACCACTTTTTTTTTTTCACCTAAAAAAAAAAATGCGAAATGCGGGCAGTCACAGATTATTGCAAACTAAAACAGCAAGCCATTCCTGATTGTTTTCCCATGCCGTTGTTAATTGATGTCTTACAAAATATTGGACCGGAAAACCATGCACTGTATTTTCCAACAGTCGAATTTCTCAGTGGCTATTACCAGAAAGTTATACATCACGCAAATATACAACATTTTCCACAAAGAGTGGTCATTTTCTGTACTGTAGAATTGCCATGGGGCTTCCCACGGCTCCAAGCACCTTCCAGTGATTAATGAACAGTGCGTTATCAGGAATGATAGGTGATGGCATTTTTGTTCATCTGAATGACATTATAATTGCACCAAAAACAATAGAAGAGTTTACAGAAAGTAGACCAACTCCTGAATAAGTTTGCTAATGCTGGATTAAGAATTATGTTGTCTAAATGTTAATTTTGCTGGGTGTCCACAACTCAGACAAAAAATAAAAGAAGTAAGAGATTTCTCTGAACCCACAAATGTGGATGAAGTGTGACAGTTTCTAGGATGAGCAGGATATTACAGAGCTTTTATACATGGATTTTCTAATAGAGCAGAGCCATTATTCCATCTACTATAAAAACAAGCTACATTTCAGTGAGTAGACGAGCAAAAGAGAGCATTTAATGATTTAAAAGATAAAATTACATATACACTTTGCTTGGCATATTCAAACTTTAATTAACCACTCATAATTCCCACAGCTGCCTCACTTAAAGGCTTAGGAGCCATACTGATGCTCAAAGATAAACATGCAAAATGTCAACCAATTGCATTTGCCAGCAGACACATCAGGAGCAGAGAAAAATATTGTACTACAGACCTACAGGCTCTAGCAGTGATATTTGCACTACAAAAATTCGGGATCTTGTAAATGGTTACGAAATTCACCTCTGTACTGGTCATAAGCCTCTCTTTTGCATGTTTCGGAAAAAAAAACTCCTCACTGGGAGGAGAGCATGGTTGAGATGTACAGTCCAGAACTTAAATGTAAATATTCATTATGTAAAGGATATAATAACTATGGCAGCAGACGCTTTATTCCGAAATCCGACAACGACCATCACCACACTTAGTCTAAGGGAAACACTCATAAACAATGAAGTCTCTCAGGCACAAAGAGAGGACCCCGTACGGTAAAGTTGTATATCATTTAGAATCAGGTGATGATATATCTTTACCCAAGCTACATATACCACTTAAGTAATTCACAGTGGTAAACCATACCTTATATAGGGTAAATCCAGGACAACCAAATCATAGGAAAAATATCAGGCAGTTAGTCATTCCTTATAAAATGATACCTCACATTTTAAGGATAATACACGATAGTCAATATGCACGACATTCTGGCAAAGATAAGACATGGCAAAGATAAGACAGTCAGGCAGGCCCAGATGTCATATTTTTGGCCATTGTTATGCAAAGGCATCCATGATTACATTGACACTTGTGAATTATGTGCAAAGCCCAAAGGTACACTTGAACACCAGCACCCTTATGGAAATATCCCATGCGTTGTCGTGACTGACATACTTAACTCTGCGTTAGTCCCCTGTAGTGTTAGAACACCGTTAGTACCCTGGGGTGTTTGAACATCCCACCCCTAAAAATTCATGTATCAGGCCTACTGCTAGTGTTTGTTCTAATATATTCATATAGCTTCTTGAATGTACTCCTCCAGTTACTCATGAAGAGGTTAATTTCAATGTAGCTTAAATTTTAAGAATACAGTATATGCGTAAACAAATTGGTCGAACATAAACAAAATCGAAATTAGGTTCTGACACCCATTTATTAGATAGAGGTATGCAATAATATATATGACATTGTTTTTATTTCCTCAAAATAATCATAGACAATATACAGACTCCTAAATATGTTTCATTTTCAAATTCTTTACTAATATCATAGCTAGAGAAATATCCCAATGTTGGTTAGTATCGTGGGGTGACTACACACCCCAAAGGAAAAAAATGTGTCTATCTTCACACGACAGGAGTGAAACTCTCAGTGGTTCCTCCCATCACGTATTCAAGAAGGTACTGGAGCGGAGAGGAATGTCAGTGTTGCCAACTCAAAATTGTGAGCATACAGTTTTTTGGGAGAGTGTTCAAACACCCTAGGGTACTAACGAAGGGTTAAGTTATCCTTATCTAATAATCATAATATCATTTTGTTGCTACTGATTATTTCTCACGATATGCAATTTTGATCCCAGTTAAGGATAAGATTGCAGAAACCATCGTGCGGGTAATCATATATAATGTTATCTGTAGGTTCACCACACCTAAGGTGCTAATAAGTGATAATGGACGATAATTTAACTCTGAAATATGTAAAGAATACACTAAAAAAAGTTAATATTTTAGCCTATCATCCAGCTTCCAATGGATTGGTTGAGAGAATAAAAAAGTGTTAGATGTACTACATCCCATTCTCAATGAGAATTATGCAAACTGGGATGGTTGGATTCCCTGAGTTGAAGCATCAATTAATTGTGCAGTTAAGAAGTCTATAGGAGACACATCCTCATTTTACTATTTACGGGACGGACATGTCTCCAATACGAGATACTGAGAGGCGAGCAAATGCCTATATACAATTATGAAGATTTCCTAAACTTCATTTATGTGAATTCCAAGAGATAAACACAAAGTTAAAGAACAGTTAACAATGTCCAAGGAAGAAATGACGGAATCATTTAACAAGACGGCAATGGAATCAAATATCAATCACAGGTGACACTGTCTATGGCATCATTCACACTAGTGACAATAAACTGTCACCGAAAAACGAAGGCCCACACAAGATAATTACGAGAACAGCCAACAAGGTATTAATTCACTATCGAATGGCGAAGAGAAGAGTTCATACTGATCATTTAAAAAGGGTCGCAAGAAATTTAGCTTGCAATTATAAAACATCGGATACAACCAAAAGACCTAGTAAATACGATGAAAATAACCAGAGGAAAGTAATACATACCAGAATAAATTACGATCGCATACCAAACGTACAAACATATGTGCAAGTAATACAGCAATGACCATAACATGGCATGTGTACTATATATGACCTAGGAATTAATTTAGGCTCCTTTTATAGATAATACATCATACCTGTCTAATAAAGTTATTCTCTCAGTAGGTAAATATGAGGGGAATTATTCTATGGATTCTACTGTTTATGCTGATGGCAAGAGGAACTCCTCACTCGCACCCTCAACATGTAGCAAGACAAGGTTGCCTTATCACACCAACCGCCTCTGCAGCTATTGTACAAGACACAGTGAGTAATGAAATTAGTTTGGACGTACTGTACAACCTACCAGCCATGTTGCAGAATACAGCAAAACCACTGAGAATTCTAATATCAATACTTAGAGGCTCTTCCTCATATGTTCATACAACACAAAAAGTGGCTGAAATAATTTAGCAGACTGGAAGCTGGAACAGGTTCAGACCATTATGCTCACCGTGATCCAGCACATTCCATCACGTTGGACTGACACAGTTAGGGAAACAAACAACATCACAAATACACGTGACAAACATGGTTTGTTCGATGTAGGTGGAGCAGTTCTAGATAACATTTTTGGACTGGCTACTGAAAACGACCTTGAAAAATTCTCTCATATCAACATAAGCTAGCTGATACCCAGAACAGTGTAATGATGGCGATTGTAAAGAACCCACGAAAGACAGAGAAATCAACTCGAGAATTTGTGGAGAAAGTAAATGCACTGGAAGGGAATGCGACACTTTTCCAATACGTCTCAGTGGTCATGAACATATTGACATAATAATACATTAGTTAGACAATACTTGAGCCCATTATCAAGTTTTCATGAAAGGCATTTCCAATGCTGGTAACGGAGGATCATCATTAACCTGCTTCCCATTCACATTCTGCGTCAAATATTCAGTCGAGGCGTAAGTAAGAATGGTTCGAAGCCTTTTTTTTTTTTTGGAGGAAAGGAATCTGATGTTATAATTAATGTCTATACTTAAAAGCAACACTTAGACCATCAACAGTGATTCATGTCCCATTCATAACAGATTTTTTTTTTTTCACGGTGTCAAATATACCCTTTTCCTTCTATAGAAGATGACTCATTAGTCACCATCAACACCATATCAGAAGTCATCATGGTCTCCAATAAACAGGACACTGTCATCTTCTCTAGGGAAACAATTTAACATATATATCGTATATCATTGCATGCATTTCACCTTTATCCTGCATATATCTTCACGTATCAGCCAGCTGAAATCAGTCCCTTGTGAAATGGCTATCATAAAGAAACGCACCATCCATCATCACTGCAATTTCACGTTTACTCCAGATAGGCCCATCCATCACCAATGCATTGAACATTCACGGTTTTTGTATTTCACTCAAAATACATCAGTTTTCGTATCTTGCCCAGACGCACATCTAACCCATACATCAGCATCTGGTTTATACATATCACCAGATTACTGTTCAGTACTAACCCTTTGAATGTCCACCTTACCTGTTAGAATCCACTACGCTATTCTAAACCACACACATAAATTCTTGCAACCGTTACCTAAAATGAATTAAAATATGAGTACACACATTAAGTTAACTTCACCTAAGTCTGAAACCATGCAACTATTCAATCGAACAATGAAACACTGGGAGGAATATAGCGGGATTATGTTCCATCCATATTATGTTTAAAGCCCATCTCCAGTCATCCTTATAATTTTCTTCATGTTTGCCATAATAATATTGGGCATGCACAGAATGCAAGCTAGGAATGAAAACTTGGAAACAGTAGTCAAAAGCTATGCATTACAAGTGAGGCCAACTGTGTAAATATTGTAAATATTGCATATATATTTTATATAAAATACCAAAAATATGGGGTTACATATAGTGTAGTATTAATATGACTATAAAGTGCATAACAGAATGAAGCCAGTATACTGTATATGTACCCATTTCATATTATGTAACCATATTACTATGTCTTATATAAACAGACAGCAAGTACATCAAAGATGGCCGAATCTTGATACGACTGACTACTGTAGACTTGCCACTGTATTGCTATTGTATAAATATATATATAGATATATATCTCTGTTATACTGTACAATTATGCTACTATATTCAGTTTTACAGTATTATGATGAATACCATATATTTTCAATAGCATTTAACTTGACTGACAAGTAGATAAATAACCGTGTAACATATTCCTGTACACGGTGTAGATTGTAATACAAAGATAGGTCGTAGATACGACAGTCTGGCGTGACCGACCGATTTATAGGCATTAATATAGTCACAGCACAATATGTAATAGTTATAGGCGTTATATAATGTGGCTGAGAAAATTAGGAGAAATACACTGAGGTGGTTTGGACATATGGAAAGAATGGAGAATGAAAGACTGACTAAAAGGGTGTATGTAGGTGAGGTGGAGGGAGGGAGAGGGAAGGGAAGACCGAGGATGAGGTGGAGGGATGGAGTCGAGAGGTACTTGAGGGAGGGGGGAGTGAGCTGGGGGGAGGGTAGGCAAATGGTGGGTGAAAGAGCGACTTGGCGGCTTTTTGTCTGCGGCCTCCCTTTGCGGGATTAGGGCGTCGGGCTATAGATAGATAAAGAGATAGTTTATATAATCACAGGACAATATGTAACACTAGCACATTATGTAATAAGCAGGTGGATATGTCTGGTGCATCAGGAAGAGAAACACACACATCCCCTGGCCCAGACTGCCAAGAATGTCAAACACATGATTTATGCCAAATACTGTACATGCTGTAACTCACGGACGCCAGTTAGCCACGTGATAGAAGCGTGCTAGACACCATACACACAAACATACACACACATATTATGCCAGCCAGTCGGAAACCAGGCAGTAATATATACCCAGAAATGAGGTGCAGGAGTCAGTAGGAGATGAGAGAATAGGATATAGGCAGTAGAGTAGGAGGTTGGCAGCCAGTAAGAGATTAGCTGTCATTCTGACAATCAGTGGGTCACGTCACTGTCCATCACACAAGTGCAGGGGTAGGCAGGGAAGGATATAACTGTGTCACAATAAAACCTCTTAACCCCAGCGTGTCTCTACCTCACCTTCACTTACGATACAAGGTAGACGGGGGGGGGGAGACAGAGAAAGACCTGCCTCGAGACTAGAGAGATGAAGCCCACAGACACACAATCACTGTGCTATTCAGCGCCTCACGACTCCCTACATTGGTAACAGCCCACACTAATCTATACTAGTGACACAGGGGCCTCGCCAGTCTACAACTACAATCCCAACCTCCTAAGCTATGACTGTTATCTATATTTGTCAGCAGCAGTAATCTTCGATACTCTACGATACCCAACACTGGTGGCAACGATTCTCTACATTACCCACATTATGACACTGGTGGCGCCTACCTACCCAGATCCCTACCAACCTACCTATCTACATATTGACAGTAGTGTAGACGGGCGGAGTAGGGTAGCTGTATGGTGGTATTGTGGTAGTGTGGTAGGGGGTAGGGAGGTGATATGGTGGTGGTGTGGTGGCGTGAATATGGCTAGACAGGGTTTATGAGTGGTGGTGGTGTGGTAATGTGGAAGGACGAGGCAAGGTAGTGGTGTGGTGGTGGGGAGGTAGTGTGGTAGTGCAAGGCAAGGTATTCGTGTGGTGGTGTGTGTAGTAGCGTCGTTGGGAGAGGCAGGGTAATGGTGTGGTGGTGTGTGTGGTACTGTTGTTGGGAGAGGCAGGGTAGTGGTGTGGTGGTGTATGTGGTAGTGTTGTTGGGAGAGGAAGGGTAATGATGGTGTGGAGATGCGTGTGGTAGTGTGGTTGTGGTGTGCGGGGAGAGGTAAAGTAGTGTGATAGTGTGGTAGTGGTGTGTGAGGAAAGGTAAAATGGTGCGGTAGTGTGTTGATGGTGTGTGTGATGTGTGGGGACAGGTAGAGTGATGTCGCAGTGTGATGGTGTATAGAATTTTGTGATGGTGTGTTACTGTCCCATAGCCCTATGCTGTGGTTAGAGAGCAGAAATATGATGGTGAGCCTGAAGATGTGGTGTTATGGTGTTGATGAGAGAAGGGTGGAGTGATGTGGCAAAGCAAGGCAGGTTGGTGATGTGGTTATGATGTGGTGGTATGACAGACTGTTGTGGTGATGGTGGTGGTGAGGGGAACCATAGGATGTAAACCAGTGCGTGTGTCCCCTGCGACTATCAACACTTGCCCTCAAATTCATCTTCATATAAAGAACATGTCCTGCTTCGTACACTGTTTACATCTAAGATAAAGGGGAGGGTAACTATCAGATAAGCGCACTAACGTACGAGCGCCATGGAGATAAGAAAATGCAAAAGAATTTCGTAGTTACAAGAAAATGCAAAAGAATTACGTAGTTACAAAAAATGCAAAAGAATTACGTAGTTACATTAAATTAACTAGATACAAGAAAACGCAAAAGAATTACGTACTTACATTAAATTAACTAGATATTCACTCACTAACGAATACTACCTATCTGGATAAGCATATGGAAAACAATCACGTAGTTATATTAGAATATCAAAAATTCACTCATTCCGTCAGTTCAAATTCTTCTGATTGTGGTACTCTTCTCGTTTGCATTAGTCTTCACCGTACCTCTCCCATCGTAACACAATATGCACATTACACCGAAACAGTGTCTTGAACGTTGTATATGTCGCTCTAACATCGACATAGTTTGTCTTTAAAACATTCAGAATATACTGAGGTGTAATATCCAGAATATATCGCTAAGGAAAACGTGCTACGACACTAACACGAGAAACTACAGAAACTTTCAGTGTTATCCGCATCTGCTACAGGACTTTTGCTTTTACCCTTGTTCTTCCAAACTAGATACTTATTTCTTTCTAATCTAGGAGAGATTCTTGGTAGTGAAGGAATTACTGAAGTGTACGTCCAACCCCTCCAGTTTCAAAAGATCATCTTAAGCTGAATAAACTCGTCTTGAGGTGGTAGGAATGAAATGAAAGCGACGTCCCCATGCTCAAAGGGTTAACCACTAGACTCACATCACGTATCTTTTGTTATTGTATATTCCTGCTGCATACGGCCTTCTTTTCAGTTTAGGGAAGTATTTTCGTAGTGATGGAATTAACGAAGTCCATCTATCTAATCCCTCGAGCCTGAGAAATCACTCAAAAGGTACATAAAATTGATTGACGGTAGGGAAATACAATACGAAAACGTCATTGCGCTGAAGGAGCAGTTATTATTATAAGCCAGGAATGTGTTGCAAAATACCTGGAATCTTTCCATAGTTTTATTGTTTCAAACCGGGCGAAATTGGTCAATTAACAATTTAAGTAGCACTGGAACTTGAATCTTTCGTGTCGATGACTTTTTTTGTATTTTATACTTGTTATTGCCAGACTTTTTTTTTTTTTTTACTCAGCTTTCGAAAATGTCTAGCAATAAAGAGAAAATGAAGGCCACATGAAGGGGCAAACACTTCTCTCGCCGCGGTATGACGCCTGGACAAAGTCTGCTCCCCTTTTGACCCGGTTCATCCAGCAGCACTGTGGGAGATCTGAAAGCAACGTCGAGTCTTGCGGCTCGTTTTCTCGGTGAAAACGTAACTATAGCAAAAATGGATTGTCTGCCTTACTACTACTACTACTACTACTACTACTACTCTTACTACTACAACTACTACAAATAATAATAATGATGATAATAATAATAATATTAAAAATAATAATAATAACAATAATAATAATAATAATAATAATAATAATAATAATAACAATAATAATAATAATAATAATAACAGCAGTAGTAGTAGTAGTAGTAGCAGCAGCAGTAGTAAAGTATTTTTATTTATGCAAGGAAGAACGAACCCAAGGCCAGGAGCCCACAAACCGTTCCACTCAAGAAAAAAATACAAAAACAATAAAACAAAGAGCCAAATTCAAGATCCGATCATAAAATGTGTTTGAATGACTGGAGGTCATAGGAAGTAGAAAATACAGACAGAGGAAGACAGTTCCAGAGTTGACCTGTTGCATAAATGAAGGACTGGGAGTAAAGGTTATCTCTTGCATTAGAGAGCTGGACAGAAAAGGGATGAGAGTTTGTTGCTAAAAGGGTGCTACGCGCCTGTGGTAGAGGTGGAGGGATGCAAGCAGACAGTTCAGAGGAAGGGTGACCATTGACGTAGCGATAGAAAAGAGATAAAGATGCAACAGTGCGGCGAAGAGACAGAGGTTGAAGGAAGCCAGTAAGAGAAGGATAGTTAACGAGACGAGAAGCCTTTGACTCCACCCTACTGAGAAGAGCTGTATGTTTTTTTTTTTTTTAAATACAAGAAAGAAGGAACCAAAGGCCAGGAGCTCACAAACCGTTCCTACAAAGAAAACAAAACAATAACAATATACAAAAGAGTCAAATTCAAGATCCGTTCATTTCGAGATGCCTGGACACACTACATTTGAAAGACTGGATATCATAGGAAGTAGGAAATACAGACAGAGATAGACAGTTCCAGAGCTGACCTGTTACATAAATGAAGGACTGGGAGTATCGGTTAACTCTTGCATTAGAGAGTTGGACAGAAAAGGGATGAGAGTTTGTTGCTAGACGGGTGCTACGTGCCTGTCGTAAAGGTGGAGGGACGCAAGCAGACAGTTCAGAGGAAGGGTGACCATTGAATTAGCGATAGAAAAGAGATAAAGATGCAACAGTGCTGCGAACAGACAGAGGCTGAAGGAAGCCAGTAAGAGGAGGACAGTTGATGAGACAAAAAGCCTTTGACTCCACCCTGTTGAAAAGAGCTGCATGTGGGGCACCTCCCCACACACGAGAGTTGTACTCAACACAGGGGCTAATAAAACCCATGTTTAAAGTCAACAACTGTGCTAGTCGGCTTAGCACACCTAATCTCTAGGAAGCAGATTTTACAAGAGATGTAACATGATCTTTCCAAGAGAAGCCCCGAGAGAATGAAACCCAAGTTAAGTTTAAGGATGATGCAGGATTAAGCTGGATGTTATTAAACATTAGTGGGTACTCCTGTGGGAGATTTTGTCGGGCTGATAGGTGTAAGAACTGAGTCTTTGATGCATTAAAAACAAGATAATTTTTACCCCAGTCAGAGATACGAGCCAAGTCAGACATTAGCTGTGCCATAGCCTCATCCCTTGTTTTTTGAAGTAACTGCTGAGATGGACTTTACGAGAACCGAATGAAAACTTGAAGGGTGGAATCATCAGCGTATGAGTGGACAGGGTTAGATGTACAGATTAGAAGGTCATTGATGAATAAAAGGAAGAGAGTTGGTGATGGGACAGAGCCCTGAGGAACACCACTGTTGATAAATCTAGAAGAACAATGGCCGTCTGCTATAGCGGCTATAGAACGACCAGAGAGGAAGCTGTAGATGAGGGCACAGATAGAAGGATAGAAACCGCAAGAGGGCAGTTTGGAAATTAAAGATTTATGCCAGGATCGATCGAAAACCTTTGAGAAGCCAAGTGTAATTGCAAAGCTTTTGCCGAAGTCCCGAAAAGAGGATGACCAGGAGTCTGAAAGGTAGGAGAGAAGATCGCCAGTGGAGCGTCCCTGACAGAACCCATACTGACGATCAGAAAGAAGATTATGATAGGAAAGATGCTTTAAAATGAAGGTTATGATAGGAAAGATGCTTTAAATTTTTTTTTGTTAATAATAGAGTCGAAAACTTTTGAGACACAGAATGTTAAAGCAATTCGGTGATGGTTAGAGGGTTGGGAATGGACACCCTTCTTTGGGACTGACTGAATGAGAGCAAGCTTCCAACAAGAAGATGCAAGTTGACAGACAAAGACGAAAGAGTTTACCTAGGCAGGATGTAAGCACAGTAGCACAGTTCCTGAGGACAACAGGAGGGACCTCATCAGGCCCATATGCCTTGTAGTACTGAAGCCAGCGATTGCAGAAAATACATCAGCTGAAGAAATTTTAATTTCACCCATGAGGAAGTCAGAGGGGGGAAGTGATGGAGGAACAGAACCGGAATCATCTAAGGTGGAATTGGAGGAGAAAGTCTGAGAAAGCAATCTGCTTTATCAGTAGAAGAAATAGCTACAGAGCCATCAGAGTAGAAAAGAGGAGGGAAGGATGATGAGGTAAAATTATTAAAAAGGTTTTTGCCAAGGTGGAGAAGGAGCGGGAAAAATTCTAGTTGGAGAGTTGAGAGCATTTAGTACAGACGAATTTACTTTTAACAAAGCGAAGAGCAGACTTAGCATGATTCCGGGCAGAAACATAAAAAAGATGTGATTCAGGGGTGGGTTAGCTCTGGTACCTTTCATAGGCCCTCTCCTTGTTGTGGACAGCATTAGAACAAGCGTGATTAAACCAAGGCTTTCTTGTATTAGTCAAAGCATACAAGAAGGGAATGTATGCTTTCATGCCCAAGTGAATAACCTCCGTAATGGACAAGGCACTCTCAGATAGATCACAGCCATGGAAGCAATAATCATTCCATGGAAAATCAAAGAAGTACCCCCTGAAGGTCTCCCAATCAGCAGCTCCAAAGCTCCACAACCGATGTTCCTTTGGAGGGTCCACAGGCCATATTGGAGCACTAGGACAGGTTAAGGTAATATGGTTGTGATCGAAGGAGCTCAAGAGAAAGGAAAGATTAACAGCGTAAACTGAAGGATAAGTTGTAAGGAAGAGGACAAGTATATTGGAGCTTTCTCCAGGACAGTCTTGGATATGGGAAGGGTGCTGTAGAAGCTGCACTAGGTCATTAAGGATACAAAATATGTAGGCTTGTTCACCATGTAGGTCAGTGAAAGGAGAGGGGAGACGAAGGTGGTGGTGAAAATTGAAATAACATAGAACGGAGATTTCAGAGAAAGGAGAAATGGATAATATGTTTTCCATCATAGAAGTAAGACAGTCGAAGAATTTTTCATAGTCAGTAGAATTAGGGGATAAATAAAGAGCACAGATATATTTAGTCAGAGAATGACAGGAAAGCCGAAGCCATAGAACAGAGAATTCAGAAGAATTAAGTTCAGGAGCGCGAAAACAAGATAAGTCGTTGCATACATATACACAAGAGCCACCTTTGGCTTTGAAATGAGTGTAGAGAAAGTAGGAGGATACAGAAGAAGGTTTGCCATCATTTGCCTCAAACAGCTGAGCACCCCCACACATGAGAGTTGTACTCTACACAGGGGCGAATAAAACTTGTGTATAAAGTCAACAACTGCACAGGAGTAAAAAAGCTACGGAGTTGGCTTAGCACACCCAATCTCTTGGAAGCAGATTTTTCAAGAGGTGTAATATGATCTTTTCAAGATAAATTCCAGGAGAATGAAACCCCAAGTTTGTCTAAGGATGATGCAGGATTGAGGTGGATACTATTAAACATTAGTGGGTACTCCTGTGGATGATTTTGTCAGGTTGAAAGATGTAAAAACTGAGTCTTTATGCATTAAAAACAACGAGATTACTTTTACCCCAGTCAGAGATACGAGCCAAGTCAGACATTAGGTGTACCATAGCCTCATCTCCTGTTTGTTGAAGTCAGTGCTGAGATGGACGTTGTGGGAACCAAATGGAAAGGGGAATGGTGGAATCATCAAAGTATGAGGGAATAGGGTTAGTTGTACAGCTTAGATCATTGATGAATAAAAGGTAAAGAGCTGGTGATAGGACAGAGGCCTGAGGAACACCACTGTTGATAGATCTAGGACAGGGGTTCTCAACCTGGGGTACACGTGAGAGGAATTTGGGGGGTACGTGACAGGTTTCTCAAAATACTTCGGTTTTGAATAACTGCAAACCTGTTTGTAGAAAGTGGCCTACATGTGCTAGGCTAGATGTGTCCTCCACTAGAACCAGGACACTAAGTGAACGTTAACAAGGAAACTCTTGGAGTTATGTCATTTGAGAGAAAGCTTTCGGACTACACTTGCCACACAACCTTGCAAACCCATAATACAGTAGTCACCCTTGCTCGTTTTCTATCGATCACGTCTTTCCTGACGCGTACCGAACAGGTACCAAAGTGAGACTCACTGTTCGCCTCTCACTGTCACCCACTCACCACTCTTCCCTCACTACCCTCACCCTCAGGTACATTGAGATCTGCTTCATGGTTTCCAGTGTATTTGGTCAAAATTTTTTCCCTCTAATTTGTCATGGATTTTGCTTGCGGCTACGAAGTCATGTGCCTACACTGCAGCCATAATAACTGGTAATGGTTTCGTGGCCAAGTTTGTGGTTTTCAGTTACGTGGGTAAGGGGTACGTGACCAATACTGAAAGACTTCAAGGGGTACATATGATTAAAAAGGTTGAGAACCCCTGATCTAGGAGAACGATGACCGTCTACAACAACGGCTATTGAACGACCAGAAAGGAAGCTAGAGATGAAGGCACAGATAGAAGGACAGAAACAGTAAGAAGGCAGTTTGGAAATTAAAGATTTATGCCACACTCGATCGAAAGCCTTTGAAATGTCCAGTGCAATGACAGCGGTCGGTAAAGTTCCGAATAGGATAACCAGGAGTCTGAAAGGTAGGTGAAAAATCGCCAGTGGAGCTTCCCTGACGGAACCCATACTTACAATCAGAAAGAAGGTTGCGATAGGATAGATGCTTTAAAATTTTTCAGTTAAAAATAGACTCGAAAACTTTTGAGACATAGGATATTAAAGCAATTGGACAGTAATTAGAGGGTTGGGAATGGTCACTCTTCTTTGGGACTGGCTAAATGAGAGCAAACTTCCAGCAAAAAGGAAAGGTGCAAGTTGATAGACAAAGGCGAAAGAGTTTACCTAGGCAAGGTGTAAGCACGGAAGCACAGTTCTTGAGGACAACAGGAGGGACCCCATCATTCCAATATACCTCGTTAGTACTGAGACCAGTGATGAAAGAGAACACATCGGTTGAAGAAATTTTAATTTCAGCCATGAGGAAGTCAGAGAGGGGAAATGATGGAGAAGCAGCACCAGAATCTTCTAAGGTGGAATTGAAGGAAAAAGTCTCAGTGAAGAGATCTGCTTTATCAGTAGATGAAATAGCTATAGAGCCATCAGAGTAGAAAAGAGGAGAGAAGGATGATGAGGTACAGTTGTTAGAAAGTCTTTTGGCAAGCTGCCAGATGGAGCAGGAAGAATTCAAATTTGAGAGTAGAGAGCATTAAGTAAGGACAAAATTATTTTTTAGCAGAGCGAAGAACAGACTTAGCACAATTCCGGGCAGAAACATAAAAAAGATGTGATACAAGAGTGGGTTGGATCTAGTACGTTTTATAGGCCTTCTCCTTATGTACAGCATTAGAAGAAGCGTGATTAAAACAGGGCTTTTTTGCGTTAGTCAAAGTACGAGATAAGAGTGTATGCTTCCATGCCGAAGAGAATAACCTCCGTAACACGCAAGACACACTCAGATGGCTTTCGGCCATGGAGCAATAATGTTTCCAGGGAAAATCAAAGAAGTACTGCTTGAGGACCTCCCAATCAGCAGCATCAAAATGCCACAACCGACGTTTCTTTGTAGGGTCTACTGACCATACTGGAGCAATAGGACAGGTTAAAGTAATAAGATTGTGATCAGAGGAGCCCAGTGGAGAGGAAAGATTAACAGGGTAGGCAGAAGAATTAGTTGTAAAGAAATGGTCAAGTATGTTGCAACTCTCCCCAAGGCTGTCATGGATAGCGATAGAGTGCTGTACAAGCTGCACTAGGTCATTAAGTATAGAAAAAATGTAGGCTTGTTCGCCAGGTGGATCAGTGAAAGGAGAGGAGAGCCAAAGGTGGTGATGAACATTGAAATCTCCTAGAATGGAGATTTCAGAGAAAGGAGAAGTGGATAAGATGTGTTCCATCGTAGAAGTTACCAGGAGAGGGGCGGATGGTGGGGGCATTTATTGTTTCCCTCCTCCTGGGGACTCCGAAGTTTGGTTATTAGACGCCATTTTTTTTAAAGGATGTTTAATGCGTAATGTGCATGTAGTTTGGTGTTGACAGAAAAACCTGTATTGGAGAGCATGTTGGCCTACTCTCTGTGTGATTGAAACACTGAAAAAGTACAGGAAAAGGGGATGGTCAGGAAATAGTCCTGAGAGCTGATGAAACGTGAGCTCCAACTCTCCCTGTCATCAGCTTTCCATCCACCTTTGGAGTACTGCCTTCCTCGACTGTTGCTACAGTAATTTTCTTCTTGTGCAATTAGAGAAAATACGGAAACCGCATTCCCAGTTCTGTGATGTATACCGATGTCGTTGAAATCCGTGTTCTCACTTTCCCCTATTTCAGAACATTTTTATTTTTGGGAGGGGGCTGATCTCCTCAAGAAGCACTGTGGGGGTCACGCTTTCCAAATATCGCATTGCGGATGAGAGTCCATTCTACAACAGGTACTAAGATATTAACCTGTGCCCACTAACGACGTATATCTAGGTCCTCCCCTATAACTCCAGGGCTTAGATCTACATCCTGTAGCATTGGGGAGTCATTGCAAGCAACCAAAGTAAAATGGAAGGCAATAACGTTTCTCGCGAACTTCAGACATTTCTCTACTATGCCTACAACACTGATTTAGAAGTGCGGGGAGTGACAGTCTTCACAGGCTCACAACCGCTCTCCGCTCTGCTCTCTCAGTAACCTCGATGATTTCACAGGTCGAGTGGCATCAACCTGATTCGATCCAACTAACTTTCTGGCTTTGGTGATTACTTTTATTAGTGCCAGGGATCTTATATTGTTATATTAAGCCAATATAGCCAGGAAAAAATAAATTAGAAATCATCCAGCGCGATATGGGTTACAGCCATATATGCCTTCGTTTCGCTTTTTTGGGAATTTTTAACTTGTTGAGGGTGGTTGGTCCCCGAAAAACCATGTTTGGAAAATTGTATATAGTGGAAGACCTCATTAAGCAGACGAACTCACCTGGAAAGTTTCATTCAGATCTATCAAGTAGTTTACACACACACACACACACACACGCAGGCTGAATCTCAGGCAAAGGTTTAAGGCTACCTGCTGAAAATGAAACCATTTTTTAATGAAGTACCAATGACAAGAACAATAATAATAATAATAATAATAATAATAATAATAATAATAATAATAATAATAATAATCTCCCATCTTTCCTGTCACTTCTTATTGCTTTTCTTTCCTTTACATGTGGCTTTACATTGAGTGACAAGCCAAATGGTTTCCTGTAAGGCAAGAAACCATTTACAGCGCTGGGTGGTAACCATATAACCAAACCATACGTGCACCCTACGTGTCAACAAGTGGGTTGGTGGAGGGTTAGTGCCCCTCCCGTAAAACAAATTACTCAAAGTCAAATGGCTACCCTTTACGGGATTATGGCGTCTGGCAATAGATAGATTAATAAAAATAATAATACCTAGAGGCTCCCCATGGAAGAAATCACACCAGCCAGGAGCCGATACATATATAGCATAGCACGGCTTGGAATATGACCTTGACCTTGACCTCATTTCACCATTTTCGAACTCGTACGAGATTCTTATCCCTACTACACACCTGTAAAATCTTGTGTTGATGTCTTGAGGGGTTGCGAAGCTACCGTGGTAACAGACACACAGACCTTGACCTACTTTCACCAGTTTCGAACACGTACGAGATTTTCATCCATACTACACACCTGTAAAATTTTGTGATGATATCTTGAGTGGTTGTCAAGTTATCATGCTAACAGACACACAGACAAACTGAAAACCATACTCGTAGATTTTCATTCCTACTACCCACCTGTACAATTTTGTGATGATATCTTGAGCAGTTACGAAGTTATCTTGGTAACATACATACCGACCTTGACCTACTTTCACCAATTTCGAACTCGTGATCGATGTTTTCCCTATTACATACCTGTAAAATTTTGCGATGATATCTACTGCGATTGCGAAGTTATCGTGCTAACAGACACACACACACACACACACACACACACACACACACACACACACACACACACACACACACACACACACACACACACACACACAAACTGAAAGCAATACCAGCTTCGCTATCGTGGCTGGTAATAATGTTACCAAAAATTACTAAACCTATTATCTTACTTGTTTGTCCCCCCCCCTCGTCTTTCTCGTAATGCAAAAGAGCAGTGGGCGTGTTTCCACCATATTGTCATGGACTTAGGCGGCTCCCTAGCACGTACGGCTTTATAAAAACCGAGTGCACGACGACTGAAGGATGTCCCTGGAATAAAATGCTATCCTTCCCTTTACTCTATCTAACCTGGCCTGAAACTGCCATCTCTCCACCTTGAATGATCAGTTTTAGCAATAGTTGAATCCTAAAATATGGTGTTAATCACAGAGAAGTGCCACGAGAATAATGTAGAACCATTGCATAGTCTTTCTTCCACTGAGCTATGTGAAAAGTCTGCAAATGGACGCAAAATTGGGCCAACTTAGGGTAAAAAAGATAGAATACATGACTTGTCGTTTCCAGAAAAATATAAACTAAAGAAAGCCTAATCAAGGTCCGTCCAAGGACACACTGTGTTTATCACCATGAGTTCGATGTTATGTTAAAAAACATTCTCCCTATCTCCTGAGAATACTTATTCAGTTTAGAATAAACTTAGTAAACTTTTCAAACTGGAGGTAATAGTCATGTAACCTCCACTTATCCCTTTGCAACTTGGGTGCTCTCCTAAGCGAAAGTAAAGAAAAAGAAAAGAAAAGAAGAAAGAAAGAAATCCTTCGCCACGTCATCGTAGCAAATGAGTTCTCTACGATGACGTCTTATTTTATTCAAGTCTTGCTGAAACCAGATAATTTTATTAAACTTAGTGTACACCTGAGCTCCAGAAGTAAAGGCATTATTGAAGACTATATTTAACTCTTCAAGTCTGAAAAGACTTTCCAAAGTTTAACCCGCCATTTCCCACCGACGTACGATGCACGTCACTACTTTTTGTCACGCTCAGACCCACCGACGTGCATCGTATGTCCCTCAATTGCAAGGCCCGTCGTGTGCACATTTTTCAAGATTTGTGGGTGATTTTGGGGAGGCATATGTGGGAGACCTTCCTCTACCTGCTGTCAAGCGGGGATTCTGCCTGGCCCCACCTGACCCCCCCTCCCCCCCACACTCGGCAATTCACCTGTTAGCAGTATACTACCTGGCCAGTAAAGACATATTGCCCCAAGGTCTCTCCATTGACGAAATTCACGGTGAAAGTGATTCCTGAGGTGGAGGACAAAGAAATAAAGAATCTAGAGCAAGAAAGAAACAGAAGTGATGAGGTGGTAATGTTGTAAAGGAAGGTGCCATATGTGGATGTGTTTGGTGACTGAACAATGCTTCTATTGCCTAAATAACTGCGTAAAAACCAATATAGTCTTGTACTACACATAAATTCGTAAGAAATAAATAAATGAATACATAATTTAAAGTGGCTTGAATTAGTTTACCCTCCCATAGTTCGTTTTCTTTGAGGCCAGATACCCTGAGAGAGAATGAAAGGTAAGGCTGACTTGTCACCTGTAGCAACATTTATAAGCTCGGAAGGGCGATTTCTCTATGAATTTTCGATGTTTCTCACCAAAAGTGGAGGTTTGAGCAAAAAAAAAAGACAAGTTGAAAATCGGTTGGGTTCAGAGGGTGTGTTGGGTAAAAAATCGGTCGGGACTGGGCGGATTAGTAAAGTCCTCCGGTGGCAGGAGGAATGGAACAAAAATTATATGCCAACGGACTGAAGGAGTTAATGGACTGGAGACTATAGGCAGAAGGAAAGACTGATTGAAGGAAACAGTGCCAAAGTTGTCGAGAAGTGTCCAGTCGCGGACATTCGTATGGGTCCACTTCATTGCTGTAAAGAATAACAGCAAGCCACGACATCAAAGCTCAAGCATTGGGATCTTTGGGGCCCAGTTAATTTCTGGGCATACTATGTAAGAGTTTAACCCATCACGTCCTGACCGATTTTCCACTTCCGAGCCCCCCTCCCCCCCCCAATCCCGACCAATGTTGGATTTTTTTGGGGGGGGCTTAAACCTTCACTTTTGGTGAGAAATATCTAAAATTCATAGAGAAATCGCCCTCCTGAGCTTATAAATGTTGCTACAGGTGACAGTCACCTTTGCCTTTGCATTCTCTCTGAGGGTACCTGGCTTCAAAGAAAACGAACTATGGGAGGGTTAACTAATTCAAGCCACCTTAAATTACATATTTATTTATTTATTTGGTATGAATTTATATGTAGTACAAGAGTATATTGGTTTTCACACAATAATATAAGTGATATAAGCATAGTTCACTCACCAAACACATCAACATATGGCACCTTCCTTTACGACATTACCACCTCATCACTTCTTTTTGTTTCTTGCTCTAGTTTGTTTATTCCTTTGTCCTCCACCTCAGGAATCACTTTCACCGTGAATTTCATCATTGGAGAGACCGCGGCGCAACATGACTTTACTGGCCAGGTCACTGCTAACGGGTGAATTGCCGAGAAAATGGCGTGTGGGGGGGAGGGGGGTCTGGTGGGGCCAGACAGTATCCCTGCTTGACAGCAGGTAGAGGAAGGTCTTCCACATATGACTACCAAAAATCACCCGTGAAACTTGAAAAAATGCAAATGACTGACCTTGCAATTGCATAACTTATGGGTACGCCGTCCGGTGTCACTGACAAAACGTTGCGACGGACCCATACGTCGTCGAGACCTCTTGGGTTAGTAATTAATCGGCCAAAGAGTGGATCGATGTTTCTCTCCGCAATCTTGCAGTAAGGGACAACAGTTCTTTATTTCACTGCGTCTTCTTCACACATAGGGCACGTCCATCACTTTTCCTTGACGCAATATATTGGAGAGAATCATATGAGAATATGCATGCCGTGCTCCCCTCAGCTTTTTTTTAATGTGTTCGTCACTGAGCATAGGCTTTACGTCCTGCTCCCAAGGCTCTGTAGTCCACTTGCAAATCATACGCCTCCACATGTTACCACCTCAGCGCTAACACCCACCGTCCATACCGAATACATGCTAGGGCTGTCTCAGACAGGAATTGTGTATTGATATTAGCCAGGGTATTTTTATGACATGTCAGCAGGTCTTTTGGTAGAACAGTAAAGTCTGCTATTTTATGAAATTAAAATCCATAAACTGTTCCCTGCCCAAGTAGGTATTCGAACCTGGGTCTGTCAGGACTGCAGACCACCTCTCTACTGATTCAGCCCAGCAAAGACAAATGACAAGTAGAAGAGGTTAAGTATCGGACGAACATCTGTGTCCTACTGTACAGGCTATACCAAACTAATCTGAACAGACATGAACAAAAACTGACAGCACTAGAACGGCTCTTTTGAAAAAGGGATTGTATTGTTACCTTTCGACAGCACGAGGGTCATATCCCCTTCAATCCGATGACATTTTTTTCACTCATGCTACCACAAGAGAATTCTGTTCCAACAAAAAGGGTCCCCAATAGAGATAGAGTTAATGAAATCTATAGCTAACTTCTGAAGCAGCTGTTTTTATCTGGGGGAGGGGGAAGGAGAACGTGAATAATTTCTCGGGAGGAGGGGGAGGCTGATGACTATACGAAAAGTAATTATGACCAAGACAAATATGTGTAATGAATATCATGATGAACCTTTGACTAATATCCATTCCCAATTTTGTCTGATTTATCCTCCAAAGTATATTTGCGTTTGCATCCATGGAATGAGCAGATTTCTTTCTCTGTCTACCTGGTCATCTTGCTGCTCTCTCTCTCCTTACTTTGCGCAGGCACCATATTTTCACATTTCGAAAATCGCTTTTTTTCTCTTTACCAAGTGGAAAGAAATTGTCTCGGACACCTGGCAATGCAATTTTCCAGCTTCCTGTGCTTTGCAATTAATCACAAAAAAAATTGCTAAATGGCCACATACACACTGGTGAAAACTAGCGTAGGAGCAACAAAACGTCACATAGAACTAACCATATTTTCACCCTCCACCAAAATTCTTTGTTGCAGAAATGGTATGAAATGACTTGATATACGTATTACGAAAGAAAATCAGTACATAATGTGGGAGGTTTTATTATGATTTATTCTTCTTTGTGTGTGTGTGTGTGTGTGTGTGTGTGTGTGTG